>JAOXYM010000025.1:6293641-6327454 GCA_028567055.1 Leptatherina wallacei
AAGAAAGAAAGAAAGAAAGAAAGAAAGAAAGAAAGAAAGAAAGAAAGAAAGAAAGAAAGAAAGAAAGAAAGAAAAAGTTTGAAGGAAAAAAGACAGTCAATCCCATTATGGGTCACAATGGGAAGAGTATATGAGGGGAGGACAGTTGCACACACTGAGATATGAGCTTTGAAGGGAGAGTGTGGGGAGGACATGCATAAAGATTTAAGTAAAAAGGAAGAGCGGGTAGTCTGGGGGCAGCGCTGGTTGCCTGTTTGTCTATGGAACACATCACAATTGGCTTTAACAGTCAACGCTGGAAAAACCACATTCCCAAAAAGCTGGGCAACGGGTTGGGGGTAAAGGGAGAATGATGGGAAGAGAAATGGAGGCAGTTTGCACGGGTTGTAGGGTGTCACACGGCTGTTAATGCGGCATGCATGTCCTGCTTTGGATGGTGGTTTTGATGATGGGGCTGAGAAAGGGAGTCAGCCTTTCACTGGGCCTTAGTCATTAAGGCCTGAATGAGCATCTTTCTATGAATGGACGCCGTTTGCTGCAAAAGGACAGGCCTTTGATGTCTTATGGGGTGGTGGGAAGGGCAGATAGGGGGCACAATTAATGTCCCTTCCATTCCCCCCACTGCCCCACCTTGCTACCATTTTTTTCTGTCTTCTCTGGATGATGGACAAAGTGAAGGACTCGGTGAAGCACACTCTGGGATGAATGGGAGCTTTCTGGTGCTGAGCTAACAGGGTAAAATGTGCTTGTGTGAATGTGCGATTGTTGAATCAAAAAGCTCGCGCATACCAGTGCGTGCACTTTTGAGTGTGTGAAAAAAAAATAAAAAATCTGCCAGAGTGGGAGATAAAAATGTAAGTGTGTGCGAGGGCGGAGGCGGAGGCCAGGTTTGAGAAGAGGTGGGAAGAGAGAAGTCCCAGCCACTCATTCCTAAAGAGTCTATGGGACTATAGCGAAGGCCTATGCAGGACAAGGAAGGGGAGGGGGAGGGAGGGGGAGTTAAGTCACTACATTACTACAGCTAAGAGGAGAATGGTAAAAAACCAATGCACTGAAAGGAAACAGAAAGGCTGGGGTCAATAAAAAACAACACCACAATAAAAAGTATACTTCAATTCAACAAGAGAAAATGAAATAAAAAAGGAGAAGGAGAAAAAGAGAGACCATACGAATGCAGTGCAGCCGGTTAACAAGACAAACAACAAACGGAGGGATTAGTGAAATAAAGAGGCAAATACATGATGTGACACATGTGAGTGGAGACATGCGGTAGAAAAGGCACGTTGTGAGAGTAAAGAAGAGTGGACTGTGCAAAACCCTGAGCGGCAATGGACGCTGATGGATTTAGGGTGAGGCATGGAAGTCATCTTTGTGTCGGCTGGGTTTTTATTTTTTCTGTTTTATTTCTTTTTTTCTTTTTGTTCCAGTATTTGTTCGGGGCTTGTGCGGCGGCGGTGAATGAGGAAGTAGTTAGAGGACCGCAGGGGGAGGTTAGGTTTGCATTTGTCAGAGCTTTATCTAAGATCAGGCTGCAATTGAGATGTCCGTTTAACCACAGAGTCTAACACAAGGCCCCTGAACCCCACCCCCAACCCCCCCTGCCCAAACCCAAAGTTACCCTTTCCTCTTGGAGTAATCCTTATTCCACCTGATTTGGTTTTAACATGGATGCTCAGACAAGACAGGCAATCAGGTACTTTCACCAGAAAGCAGGAGGAGGTGGGAGAAAGAAGGAACAGAGGGACGGTGCTATATTGCTATATAGAAAAAGGGGGGGAGGGGGGGGGCTGGGGTTAAAGGTAGACCCAAAAAGCAGTGGGGGACCCCAAACAGAGAGGTCCTTTCTCGCATCAAAGTATGAAGAGAAACAGACACAGTGAGAGAAAAAAGACACGAGACACTGGGAAAAGACGGAGAGGAGAGTTCCCGCTCTCGTTCTGCTTGCACGCTGCCGCCTTTTCCTCCACGCTTCTTCGAAGTAGCTGCAAAGAAAACGGGTTAACAGCAGTCAAAACCTGGCACCACACTGCCATCGGGTTTCATCGGTGAGGAACAGAGAGAGACAGTAGTCAGAAGGACGTGTGTGTGTGTGTTCCAGTGTTCAATCAAAGCAACACAGACAAAAAACATTGACATCATCTGCAGATGATGAAAAACCCTCTTCTTGTTAGGCAGGTGGCTACATGTGGTGGATTGAAACATACACAAAGGTCCGTTAATTTTTTTTGGTTAATTAAAGTTGCCGCCCAATTACAAGTTAGCCAGAACTTGTAAACAAAAATCCCAAACAGCACAATCCGAAAAGAGATTTTAAGAGCTGTAATGCTGCCAGCTTAGAGAGACCGGCTGCAGGGAAGTAAGACTTGAACTTTAGAGATTGCTGCTGCAGGGAATCATAAGAACCCCTGTGAACGTCTCTGGAGTGTTTCAATTAGGAATATGTGAAGAATGTAAGAGAAACCACATGGCAGATTACCCAGGAAAGGAAACAGACCTTCTTCTTCATGATGTGCATTGTTATACCTGAATTCAAAAGGTCATTGCTCTAAGTAGTTTGCCTTTCTTTACAAATTCATCTTTTACTGCCAACAAGGCTACTTACTCCTAGCTTCACTATATGTAAGAAGTAAATCTTTTATACATGTTTAATTAATTGTTCTGTTAAAATAAATGATTCATGATCAATGACAACCTGTCAGTGTATTCAACAGCCAAAATATTAAATATACAGTGCTGTTCCTGCACACTGCAATCCAAAACCAACATACAGAGCTCTGTTAAGTCCATGACCTGGCAACTTTATTTATTTTGTACAGCGGTGCACAAGAACAGTTGTACAGCAGTCAACCAAAGACATCAAATCATTTTTTAAAAAGGGGCTGAATCAATGTTTCATTTTGAATAAAAAGCCAGTTACTGGGCCTGACAACAACTTTCAGGCTCTGCAAGCTTAAATCTGCAGAGAGAATGTGAAGAAAAGAAAAAGAAACAAGCAGCTTCACTTACCTGGAACGCCTTATTTATCCTCTACTGATTAGAAAACAAAAAAAAGGCAAGACGTAAATGAACATCCATATCCAAGATGCAGAGGCACATTTCTGCACAGATCAGCTGGTTGCTGACCGAATCGGCTGAGTTTTGAAATGATTGATGTATTTTTCAGTGTCTGTCTCCACCGGACACTTCTGTAATTATCCTTATAATATTCTCTCCAGTGCATACTATGAGTTATTTATGCTTGTGTCTATAAGATTTACACTTAATCTGGCAAAAAATGGCAATACGATCGTCATATCATTGAAAAGAAAAGGCAAGATTTCTTTCTCAGGTACTGGATATTAAAGAAGAAGCTAAGGCAACATTTGTGTGTGTATAGATGTTGGAATAAGATGTGCATGGTCCTCAAATGTGGTTCCTAATATCATATGTACACCAGAAATCATTTAAATCTCAAAGGCTCAACTTACTCCTTAAACTAGCTGACAGATTTCAAATTATAAAAAGACTAACGTACATGGCTTCATTTAAAATGTAGCAATAGCAAATAAATAAGTGAAATGAGAGCAGTAATGGAGTAGGCTGCAAACTAAGTCATTCATGTTGGACTTTTCAAAGCCTCCCATCATGCAACAGATGATACAGTCGACCAGCTTCAGGGAATGTGATTGCATAACTTTGGACGGCATCATTATTGTTACTTACCGATGCAGGTCTTGCTGTCTGAGTGCAGGGCGTACTTTTGGTGGCAGCCACACACCGGCCCTGTGTCTGTGTCATCACATGTGTGCTGGCAGCCGCCGTTTCCATAGTTACATGTCACTAAAGATAACACAACACAAATAACAAGTTTTTTTGGTACAGTCTTTGTGACAATAGGCTGAAAAGTTTTTGTTTTTATTCATCTAAATAAGGAATCTGCATTCATTTATCATACTTGATGATAACGATATAAACTACAAATAAACTATATACAAACAGAATGAGAAGGGGAAATTAATTAATTGCATGACTGTAGATAGTAATCAATCCTAATATAATCACAGTTGTATTTACTTTGGTTCTATTTAAAAATATTTTTCCAAAGCAGTAAAGAAAAAAAAGACTCAGCAGAACGTTTCCAGCATCATCTGGAATAATGACGATAATCATTAATAGTAGCAATGAAAGGAGCTTTCATTGGCGTGTTAAACAGCAGTTCTAACCCAACCAATTCATTCATTAACACTGTTTGTCTGGATTGGACCGCTTCCTCTCATTTCTACATGGCATACTGGTTTGCAGGCTGCATGGTGTTGTGGTGGTTGGCACTTGTCATCTCACAGGAAAAGGTTGCTGGTTTCAAATTTCCGCTGGGACCTTTCTGTGTGGACGATGGATGTTCTGTTTGGGCACATGTGGGTTCTTTTTTTTCCCCTCCCTCCTTCTCTACCCCATAAGGGTTTTCTAGCACTTGCTACACCAACATTGGAAATAAAAATCTGTTCTTAATGTTTTGCCTGTTAAAATACAGGTTGAATAAGTAAAAATAAAATCTTCTCTGAATCATGCCTTGCTCAAATATAACCCACCTTTGGAACACAAATGGTTTCGTGGTAATGCTAATGTCAAGTATTCTGCTTGCATTTACACTCAACGGTCACTTTATTAGGTCCACCTTGCTAGTACCGGGTTGGACGCGCCTTTACTTTCACAACTGCCTCAATTCTTCATGGCATAGATTAAACAAGGTGATGGAAATATTCCTCAGATATTTTGCTCCATATTGACATGATAGCATCACACAGTTGCTGCACATCCATGATGAGAATCTCCCGTTCCACCACATCCCAAAGGTGAAACATCAAATTGAAATTTGACAGTGGAGACCATTGAAGTTCAGGAATTGTATTGTCATGTTCAAGAGACCATTTGGAGATGATCTGAGCTTTGTGACGTGGTGCATCATCCTGCTGGAAGTCGCAATCAGAAGATGCTCCACTGTGCCCTTAAAGGGATGGACATGGTCGGCAACAATACTCAGGTAGGCTGTGGTGTTTAAATGATGCTCAATTGGTACTAATAGGTCCAAGAAAATATCCCCACATCATTACACCACCACCAGTAACCTGAACTGATTATGTTTTACATCAAACTCTGAACATTTCTGTATCACCTTCAGTAAAAGTGACTGGAGAAACAACGCAGTAACCCCACCACCAACTCTGCCTGTCCAGAACAAAGTACACAGGCATGAATGCTCACACCTTCAAAGCACATTTATTTAGGCTCGACAGTCGGATTTTACACTGACTTGACAAAACAAAAAACGCATTTTAAAAGAAAAACGGAGGTTAAGAAGTTGAAAACAGAGAGGGCACGAGTGGCGAAACAAAGGAGGATGCGTGCGGAGCTGATCAAGGCATAACTTCCGTTTCATTCATCGCTTGTTTACTACTGTCCTGCGCCATCATGCTTAACAGGCTGGCACAGCTCTGGGCCTCTGCTGCTAATGAAATATTACCACAGCAGGGGTGCATTACAGCCTTTCAGAGGCTTTCACAATCCTTAAACTCTGTCTGAGAGGAGAACAAGATATGATGCCAAAAAACGTGTGACTAAAAGCTTACTTTTTCCCCTCAACAACATCAGTCCTAAATTCCATGGCTGCAGGCATTCGAGGAGAAGAGTGAGAAACAGGGACTGAGCTGTAAAGGGGTGTTTAGACTCATGAATTCTCTCTACTGAATCCTTCAGCACCTTCAGCTCGGGTTGACATGCTTAACTGATTTTGGTATTAAATGTCCACCCTCATATTTTACCACTGAAGGCCGACTGGAATTTGTCCATCATTGCTATTGCAGATGCTTATTACACGAATAGTTTGATTTATCATTGCAACAGTATGTAACCGCAATAAAATCTTGTCTAGGAAGAATTAGAAAAAAGTGTTACAACATTACTGCTTTATAAACATAATGAAAAGTCAACTGGCAAGTGATTAAATTACAAAATAAGCAACACAAACACGGATCCAGGATCTCAAGGTGCATTTCAAGGTATTTGTGAACTGTGAAACAAAAGAAAGCATAACTCATTCACTTTGTGGAGTGTGTGTATATTTGTGTGTATGAAAATGGGGGATATGGGAGTCCGGTGTGATACATACATGTGCAGTCTTTCTGGTTTTTGGCTAGCTCAAAGCCAGGACGGCACTCGCACGACACCCCGCCTTTGCCTGGAGCCTCTCTGCAGATATGAGCGCAGCCGTGGTCCTTGTTCATACAGTTCATTCCATCTGTGGAAAGGAAGGAAACATAGAAACACGGAGGTTGTCATACGGGCAGGAAACTCTCTAACGCATTGTAAATTTGGTTGAAAACGTACAAAAACTTGCAAAGAAACTATTACTTTTCTGATAGTGTAAAGACACTTTATTAAAGACTGATTCAGACTTAGTTGCTCATGTGGAGCAGCAGTGGCTCAGGTGTTAGAGCAATAGTCCATCAAACAGCATTGGCCGTTCAGTCCCCAGGCCTGCAAGTAAAGCACTGCATGTATAAGTAGATGTCTAGAATCATAAAGAGGAGCAAAATACTGCAGCTGGTTATAGAGAAAGAGAGAAAGTCATTACTGGATCAATGCAACACTGTTGGTAGACACGCACAATTGAAAGACTTGGAGTCAGAGATGGTTGACTGGCACCAGATTGGCACCTAATTGATAGATAGGCATATATAAATGAGATTCTGGAGCCAGTGGTGATCCCACATCTCCAAGACGATCCTTACAAGTTATACCTTGTTGTAAAAGTAACTAATCAGGCTTTACAATTATGTATAATACAACACAAGTTGGTATTCCAAACACCAATTTCTGTACTTTTATGCTAACTTTATTTGGTTTTGGAATGCAAATCATTTTATCTTGGAAAAAACTCTTGACCCATCTTTTTGTGTTTTTCTGCATACCCAAAGTAAATCGTGTATATCTTTACAACTACATAGGCTTTAGGTGCAAACTTGGTTTCAAAAGAAAGCTGATCAGAATCGAGATGTGAGCCACTGAGTCAGAATAAATTACCTGGGACACAATAGAAATTATATATGGCTGTTCTCTCGTAAAAGAAAACCACATTACTTTCAGTGAAAACCTGAGGATAGCAGCTCAGTTTGTCTAGGAATGAGTAAAGTAATGTCTGAGGAGTAGCTGTGCAAAATTATATGCTGAAAAAGTGAACCTGAGCAGTTTCAAAGATGTTATAATAGAGGCGTTGCACAGGTAAACATGTCAGGAACTGCACATATGTCATGCCGTCTAGTCAATAAGAAGTAAAGTCACTTTTAACATGGGGTTCAGTGCCATGACTACATAAAAGGTAATGCAAGGAAAAGCATACATGTAATGATAAGAAATAGCAGGAACCAAAATTAAATGAAAAGCTCAGTAGAAGACATGCTAAGAAAAAAAACCCGAATCACCTTTTGGGATCATTTTACTGTGATTTTTCTGACTCCGGTGCTGACAGCCTACGTCCGCTGCATCATTATAAGCCCAGAATCACACCCAAGAACACCCTCTAGGGTGCAGTTATCTCTAATCATGAGCCAGCTGACAGCTCGGGGAGTTACAGCAGAAGAGTTGTGTTTTCCTTTGTTCTGTGACAAGGAGCCCAATCCTCAGACTGAGTTGAACAGCCAGGGGTCACATCAAATTGTTATTTTCCTATTTGCTTAAAAAATGCTTCTGAAATTCCTACTTTCCCACAATCTAAAATCCAGGCACTTCCTCATCAGCTGCAGTTAAATACTATAAAAGTCCATGCTGTAGTCATGTGCTACCACCTTTTTATCCTGTCTCCTATTTCCTTGATCAGTTCATTCCTTTAGACCTGTTTAATTTGTCTGAATTATTTACAAAAAGCGCTGTGGCAACTGCATGAGAGACATGAGTGCTAGGATCCCGATCAGTGTAGAGATGAGCTGATGGATAAAGTGGACAGCCTATCTTTTCCAGAGAGTTGAGGAGGGAGGATGAAGCCAGTCAAAGATATCACTGGGAAGAACTGAAAGTCAGCACACATGATGATGTTTTCTTATCATACCTCAATTACATGTCCTCACTCCCAAAAGATGCATATCCCATGCCATTTTTAAAGTTCGAGCTAATGAAAGTTTCAGCTTTGTTTTCTTTGGGTTTTCATGAAGGAACCGTCTGCTTCACACTCACATAAGATGCCAGAAAGACATAATTAAGAAGGGAGGGAGCAGGGAGTGTTTCTCCCAAGGCAGCTTTTGGTAGCTAGCAACTTCTCATTTCTCTGTGCACTTTCTCGTGAGAATGGGCTAGACCAGCACACTTCTTCATGACTTTTCATCGGGCTCTAAGAGCTGTCCTTTCAACAACAAAAGGTCCCTTAAGAGGACATTCTTGTAACAGTGACTTCATAATTAGTTCAGTCCATCATCTTTTGTTCCCGGATGCTCAAGGGACTGGAAGGAGGGAAAAATCTGTTATATAAATGTCAATTGCAATAACAGCACAACATTTTATTGACTTTGTACTGGCTCGAACTGGTTTTCATCAACTAAGTTCCCAGGCAGATGAAACCCAGCATGGAAGAGCAAGAAGAGGACCCATCATGGAAGGATAAACCTCTATGTGATATGTACCAACAGCTTAAAGAAGTTGTGGCAAACTGGTCTAACACACCTGATTCAAATTGAATGAATCTCCAAGTTCTGCACAATGGCCCATCACTTTGAATCAGGTGTGTTGAAACAGGAAAACATCTGAAACTTGTCCGACGGCGGCTCTCGAGGACTGGAGTTGGCCACCCCCGGCATAGAGGCACCGATCATTGATGGAGCCTGAACCCCACCAGACAGGAATCCAGGTGCAGTGGCCTCTGAGACAGTCCAGCCCATAGTAGCAGGGTGTAAGATGCAGGCAGGTATGGCATACATGGAGCACAATAAACAACTCAACTCAACTTTATTTGTCAAGCCCTTTGAAACCAGCCACAGCTGAAACAAAGTGCCATACATAAATAAACCAGATGACTGAAAGTTTGAGATAAGAGATGCTGATAAACTGGTGATGGCTAACCAACCAGACATCGATGTGGTCTATAAAGTACAGAAGAAGATGGTATGATGTAGAAATCCTAAACCACAACTCAATCAAGAAGAAGGAAAATGAGAAGCTTGAAAAACATCCAACAAAAGAAGGATGTTGAAAAGACGCAGAAGGTGAATGTAATAGTGGTGCCAATGCTTCCTGGGGTTCAACAGATCCCATTAGAGATCTCCATCCTGAAGTCTGAGGAATTGCTAAGGTACTGCAATGAAATGAAAAATACTTTATTTATCCCTCTTAGAGGGAAATTATTGAAATGTTGATGTTATATTATCATATTGAAATGTTCAATGATCCCTCAAGCTCTCAGATTTCTGGTAGAGAACCCAAGCTTGAGAGATCACTCATTTGGGTTCTATCATAACAAAAGACAATCATTGTGTGTAGATGTCATTTGAATTTATCTAATGACGATCGCCCCCTTGGCTTTTTGATTGTGATGGATGGTAGCCAGAGGCGGCCGATACTGAAACTCAGAGACAAGTTTCCAAACATTGAAGTAACATGTTTGAAACCAAAAACATTTTGCACATTAGCTTAAACTTTGTATTTTAATCTAATTAAAAAAGAAAAAAATTATCAAGGTATGGGCTTCCATTTAAGAAATAAGCATCCCAAGAAGAGGCACAACACAGCACAGACACCACATGCATAAAACCCTTTCCAGGTTCCCACAGCAAATCATGCCTCTCCATGAAGCCCAAAAGCACTTCAGAGGCTTCATTATGGTGCGATTTTTTTTTTTTTTGCAAGCCCCATTCAAGAACAAAAACTTCTTTCTTAAACACTGCCAATTGAGTTGTCCACTCCAAGCAGACCCTTTACATCAAAGTTCGAAATTAAAGTTGTAAAGTGCTAATTAAAACAGCGATTCCTTTATTTACTTTTAATTTCATTTGGTTTCAGACAAGAGGAATCTAAGGAACACATCTTAGATTCTAAGGAATCTAAGATCTAAGGTTTTGTCTCTTTGCACTTAATGTCCTTCATTAATAGCCTACATATATTTCCTTTTTCAGTTTATTAAAAAATAAAAAGTTGGGTTGGAACAATTTCGCATTAATAAGGAAATAAAAAGAAAAAATTATGATCTTTTTAACAGGGAATATTAGCATTTGGTGTTATCATGATTCGGTCCAAAAGCTGTACCCATAACAGGTTGAGTCTTTGAGGAACATTTTAATTACTATAATATTGTTGTAATATCCATTTAAATGATAACATTGTTATTTCTTAGGGCTGTAGGAATGACCTACTGCACCGTTCCATGTTACAATAAATCTGACGAAGCCTCTCACTGAACACACGCATTTGTTTCCTCACTGCACTGTGTTGTGTAAAAACTGAAAGGGAGTCACAAATGTCTTCTTCTACAGTTCAGATTATCAAATGATAAAAAAAAACTGACAAAATTTTAGAGGGTAAAGAGCAAAGAAACAACATAAAGGAAGAAACTACTGCTTTTAAATCTTTTTGGCAACCGGTTTAGTTGTAAGTGTAATTGTTCACAGCTTGTAAACTACAATTGTTACTGGAGAATTCCACAAGGGGCACATTCAAGAACTCACAAGGTTGTTAGAATTTGGCTAATTTGGTTAACCCCTTGACACCTGATGTCGCAAATTTCAGACAAAATACTTCTGGTCCTTGTTCATTTAAACTATTTTTATCCAATCAATTTATTCTATTCATTTATTTGCTTTTAATCTATGTTATTAATTTATTAATTCCAAATTATCCATCCATCCATCTTCTGCCACTTATCCGGGATATCTGGGATTATTCCAAATTATTTATCTTTCTTAACTAATTGTTCATTCAATATCTAATTGTAGTAGTTTATTCCAGTCTTTTTCTTTTTATGTTCTTCCAAATTTTTTTCCCGTATTTGATTTGTTTTATTCTATAACTGTAAATAAATTCAGGCATTAAGGGGTTAAATTGAAGTTCACAGCAGAGAAAACGACAGCGATATCACCGATTTCAAACTTGGTCAACAAGCTTGTCTTTGTCGAATCCTGCACCCGGTCAAATTGCTCTCTACACTACGCCAACCGGTTATCACGCATATTGCAGCTTGCAAACGCGTAGCATTCATTTCTGAGGGCGTGCACAAACCACATTTCAAGCCATGAAAAAATTATACTCGCAGCCGGTTCTCAGACACCTGTGGGTCAGGTACTGTCATTGATCAACAGCTTATATAGATAATAGATTACTTTGGGAAGTCTTGTCAAGTACAAAAAGTAAGTCTTGTGTCAACTTTGTTCGGAGGCAGCAGCACCTTGTATGGAGGCATCAGGGATGGGTGCTCCGGACCAAAGACGAAAAGAACCATCAGAACTAATGTCAGCAACAAGTCCAGAGGCATGGCTGTGTGATGGTGGGGTTGTATCAGAGCCTTTAGCAAAGTTCATTTATACTTCAGCAATGGCAGCATTAATGCAGAGTAGTTCATTAAGAGTTTACAGCCACATACAGGATGCTGCCTTCAAGAAAACTCGTTTTCCAGGGACATCAAATGCAAAACATGACCTCATCCTGCTGCATACATTAAAAAATGTTTGCATGAAGAATATTTCATCAGTGTCAGAGCATCTTTAAAGTGCTGTGAGAAGGATTGGGAACATTAAAAAGCTGTAAAGTCAGAGGAAAGAATAATTTATTTCTGCATATGTCATTCTATTCCATTTTTTTCTGATTTGAGGACATAAATCTACAAAAGACAGAGCCAAATCTTCCCCATGCATAATATATATTAGCAAATGTAAACAGTATACAGGGGCTGTTTAACAATCAGATTTGAACTCTGAACAACTTATAAAATTAGGAAAGCAATGAATCCAAGGGGTGAAAAAAAAAACTTTGAACAGTGGCCAATACACGCTTTGACCTTGTTTGAAAACTAAACTCATAAGAAAGCAATGTTACTATAATCAATTTAAACCTGGAAGAAGTCAAATAAACAGAGGCAGAAAGAGAAGGCGGACACAGACCCGTCACTCAGCACAACTGAGCCTAAAACAGCAAACAGAGCTCGGGGTGCAAACCATGGCCTCTCAGTGCGTCTGCGACCAGGCAGAGCCTGCATCATCACTGACATATTGACACTGTAGGTCTATGTTCAATAAGATTTGTTGAGCTCAGTGTCTGCACTGACCTGCTGATACACAGACAGGTGAAATATTTGACAATAAATAATAAATTTTTCTCTAATTTCATTTATATTTATAAAGATGTTCATCAGCAAATGAGGGCATTTTATGTATGCATTTTGATGAGGAGGCACTGCAACCTGGCCTTAGTTGCCAGATTTCTTCTTTCATGTTTTGCTAAATGTTTTTCTACCGGTGAAAGGTCTGGACTGTAGCCAGGGGAGTTCAGCAACCAGACTCTTCTCTTACGAAGCTATGCTGTTGTAATGGATGCAGTATGTGGTTTAACATTGTCTTGCTGAAATCTGCAAAGCCTTCCCTAAAAGAGATGTCTGGATTGGAGCAGTTGCTCTAAGACCTGTCTGTACTTTTCAGCATTGATGGAGCCTTCACAAATGTGGAAGACGCCCACGCCATAGGCACTAATGCAACCTCATACCATCAGAGATGCAGGCATTTGATCTATGGAGGGTGCCATCACTAGAAAAAAACTAACCAATGGCCATTTGTTACTGATGCATGGCCACAAGATGTTATCCAATGTCCACAGATGACTAACGCATGGAAACAAAACCCATAAACCGGGGTAGCGGATTACTACTGCAACTTAATTTATAATGCATTTTAAAAACAACCAAGTTGACCAAAGTGCTACAACATTCAACATGACCTAAAAACAAAATAAATAGCTTGTGAAGTACATTAAAAATCTAAAATACAGTTTAATAAAATAAGATCATGAAATCAACCAAATTCAGATTAAAATGGGATTTAAAAACAGATACTAATGCAAGGGGACAGGATAAATAACTTGTAGCCAGGTATATGATGAAAATGCTGTGTATTGAAAGACATAACTTATGTAAAATGAAGTTCAGTGAATACTGATTGAAAGCTGACCTCCAATAAAGCAACCACATGCTAGCACCATTATACTCTCCCTGACTAAAACCCAAACCTTCCCAATTTCACAACTGCA
Source organism: Leptatherina wallacei (assembly GCA_028567055.1). NCBI lineage: Eukaryota > Metazoa > Chordata > Actinopteri > Atheriniformes > Atherinidae > Leptatherina > Leptatherina wallacei. The sequence goes on from JAOXYM010000025.1 coordinate 6,306,890, forward strand.
TTCAACAGCATGTAGCCTACTTTTAAAAAAAAAAGGCATTAAAACATTTCCAGAAAAGTCCTTCCAACGAGGCCATGTAAACTCTACCTATTGTCCGAATTTGTATGAGCTTGCACATTTTCAACACGTCTCCTTTGAAGGCTTCTATGTAAAGATTTTAAACATGTTGGAGCGCATGCTGTGAACTCTCTGCGAATATAATCTCAAGTAAGTAGCTGCCTCTGCCGTTCAGAAGGTAAAAAAAAAAAAGGAAAGTACTTTTTCTCCAATACATAAAAAGAAGTGTCTAAACCACTTCTGCCTGCAGTTAGGATGAAAATGTACAAAAAAGGTTTTGTCCTTCCAGCTCAAGTGTGCAGCTTTGTTTAGACTGCGGAGGTCAGCAAGTTTACAACGACTGAAGTTCCTCACGGGGAGCCCCAGCATGTCCAGATAAAACACCGAAGCTTCATGGCCCTTGTCTTCATGGCCCAGTAATAGCCCCCTGGATAGAATCGGTCTCACACACAGTCTCTCCTCTGTCTCTTTTATTATCCTCTGTCTGTCTTTCTCTTTCACTCTCCCTGCCTTTCTTTATCTACCTCTCCACACATCTCTTTTGCTCTCTGAGGAGCTCCAACTCCAGATGAGGTCCAAGCATATCACAGCCGTGTTATTACAACCTGACTCTTGCAGCGATACACCCCAAAGCCCCATAAGTCTGGCTGGCAGAGTGCAGTGTGAGACGGAGAAAAAAGGAGGAATCTGGTGAAAGACAGACAGATAGAGAGGGCAGAACCGAAGGAGGAGGACAAGAATGTGGAAAAGGATGGTTTACAGAGAGAAAAAGAGAGATGGAGAAAGAGGAGAGTAATGTAGAGCCTCACATTTGCTCTCCTCCCAGTTCCTCTGAGGCTGATGAGGAATGAGGTGATGCGGAGCGCCAGCCGCACAACCCGATCGCCTCACCGGGGACAAAGAGAGATTTCAGAGCTCCATTCAGCTGCAGAGCAAATGTGATGGTAACTTTTGACGACAATTAAAATGTCAACAATGTGAAACACCTACACAAATATTCCATAACTATACAAACAAAGGTCCATGATACTCTTAAAACACAAATCACAAAAGGCCCGAACGTTGACCTGAGACTGTGATATGTCCAAGTAAAGTTTGAGAAATTACTAGTAACCTACTGACTTGCACTAAGGAGGTATTACGATATTTTAAACATTCAGAATGATCTCCATATTAATGCTGATGAGTGTTTAATTTGCTATCTTAACACCTTTATGGTCAACATGATCTTATGACAGATTTTTATAAAAATAGGAAAAGAGGCAACATTTTCCCTCCTCAGTTCTCTACTGCAAAACAGCTCCAGTCTTGCGATTATTGCTGGACAACATGAGGAAAAGAAAGAGAGGAAGGGACAGAACAAGAGATAAGACAAGAGTAAAGAGCTTTTACTGGCCAGAGAGCTCGGAGGAGAGACGGGATGCAAGACAGGTGGCAAATTAGCCTACGTTAGGGGGCACCAAAGTGTGAAAAAATCTACCAAAGTTCAGTGGTGCAGCTTTAACCTGCGAGGGCTTAGGGGTCACGTACGTCTAAACTGCTACACATTTACTATTGGTCATGAAGTTGCATTTAAAGTTACAGGGTGTTAAGCATGCTGCTTATTGGTTGCACAACCTACCACAAAAAAAATTGCCCAAATAAATGTAATCTCCCAATTCTGAACCCAGGATTGTGAAAATACTAATTATTGTACATGTAAGCTGGTATAAATGTAAATAGATAGGCTTAGATGCTCAAAAATACAAAGTTTAGATTAGAAAACTGTAAACTGTCATGTAAAAATTTGGTTGCAGTTCCCATCGTGTGACGACTGCATATCAAAACGTTCAACCTACTTAGCATCACATGTAAACAAACTTGATCCATTTTACAAACAATTTCTAAAAACACCTCTGTTTTTTTTAACTGTTACAGGTTGGAGTCGATCAGTCATGTTTCGGGTTTATGGTGAGCAGCCAAGCGAAACATCTTATTGGTGTAGGGAAGAATGAGTTCAATTAGATGCCGTCTAATTCTGGAGGAAAACATCTCACTTACTGCAAAAACACTTCAGATGAAAAGCAGAAAACAGATAATGATCCTGAACATACATTAAGAGCAATAATGAAATACCTCAAGAGGTATAAGTAAAATGTGTCATGGTAATGCAATCCCCCGACCTGCACGATAGAAATATGTGGAAATACCTCAAAGAGCAGCTCATGCAAGTCAGCCAAAGAATATATGAACTCAAAGCTTTTTGAAAAAGAATGAGCCCGCTCTCCCCCGGCTGACAGCTCTTCTTAATGGCTGGGGGCTTATGAATGAGAGGTGCTGCCTGTCAGTGTTGTTACGAAATGTCTGACAGCAGCACCGGCTTTAGAAAAAAGAAAATCGTTGAAAGCTTAAGAGGCAGCGAGGTAACACCAGGTATTTCCAGGAGTGATACGGTACGTCTTATCATATTGAGAGAAACTACTAAATACTTTACACTAAGAAGAAACTAAAGTAAAGTTACCTCAGACAGAACACTGTTGCCTGTTCAGTCAACCATTAACACAAATAGCAAATAGTTGGAAGCAACTTAACAAATTTAATGATGTAGACATGGTCCAGACGACTTGCTGAAGTTCAAACTGAGCATCAGAATGAGGAAGAAAGGGGATTTATGTGACTTTGAACGTGGCATGGTTGAGTTCACTGTACTCCAACAGCCTCCACAGTCACCACATCTCAATCCAATATTTCACCTTTGTGATGTGGAACGGGAGATTCTCATCATGGATGTGCAGCAACTGTGGGATGCTATCATGTCAATATGGAGTGAAATCTCTGAGGAATGTTTCCAGCACCTTGTTGAATCTACGGCATGCAGAAATAAGGCAGCTCTGAAGGTAAAAAGGGGGTCAAACCTCGTGCTAGCAAGGTGAACCTTATAAAGTGGCTGTTGAGCTTTTATGAGTCCTTTTTATTTTTTTTAAATGTTTTTTTTAAAACAGCAATAATCAATACAGATGAAAAATAGGCACTGATTCTATTATCTTTAAAAAATGGAAAATAATATAACCTTTATACAGCCAAAATAAACATCACAGATCATAATCAGTTAGAGTCTGAACATATGCGCCTGTATTTTGTCTGTTAAATGGAATAGGATGACTTCCAACCAAGTACAGTAGAGATAGCAGCTCCAGCTTGTTGTTCCTCATTTCTGTTTCAGAAACATAGCGACCCTGATTCCATACCAGCAGGAGAGGAATCCCTTCGGCCACTTATGGATTTCAGAGTCGCTTGTTATCTAAGTAGCCATTTTGAATCTGCAGCGCTTTGTTTACAATTAATGAATGACCGTGTGCCTTTTTCATCAGACCTATCGGTGCTTCCAGTGTCAGAAAATAGAAAAATGATAAGTTCCTTGCCTTTAATTGAATTAAAATCAGACTTTTTTTCTTTTTTGTTTCACCCTTCAGTGGTGAATGGGTGAAAACCAATTACATCAGTTTTCCAGATTAATGGAAAATTTAACATACTTACGATAATTTGCACATTTAAAAACTAGATAAGACAGACACAAAAACCCCTCTTTAACTTTTGTCTTCAACCTGTCTTCAACGTTTCCCTCCGTCCTCCATCCTAAATGCCATTTTAATTGAAATCTGTCAGACACTGACCGTGTCTCTAACTGGGCTGCTCAAACCACAGTGCTATAGGTGCTAAGCCATGAATTTCAATGAGAGCTTTTCTTCAACTGTTCAACTGGCTGCATTGAACTCCTTTAAATAAGGACTGTGCCTTTCTAATAACCCCTTCCCAATCTCTTTGTCAAATAGACCCCCTCACCACCTCTTAGCCCACCACCAACACACATACACACACACATCCTTATTCTTTTGCTTTCTCCAAGCTAGAACACCGTCCGCTTTGATGCTCTATTAAACACTACATGCCTTCATTGTATTTGGAGGGAAAACAGCTGAATTTAAGCTCCGTATTCGGAGCAAAAACAGCTAAAGAGTATGCATCGTAGTGGAGCCTGGCTAAACAAAGATCAATATTCCTTCCACCTAAATACAACTGGAAATGGAGCAATAACTCAGACAGGTGACAAGCCTGATTAGACAACATATATGCAATTTAAATAGATTTCATTTGCATTCACATTAAATATCACAATAAATGCCAGAGTGGATTATCATTTAAATACAATTTAAGGGTTTTCTGTCTTCAAAGACTTTCCTGGAATGTTGCAGTGTTCGGAGACGGGATTGACTTTCCTTACAGGAATTTAAAAATGGAATATTGTCCATGGAGATTTTATTCTGATATTTCTGTCAATGCCTTAAAACATTGATTGAAATCGGACATAAATCATCCAGGAGTTGTTTCTCTGTGAGTGAATGAGACTCGTGTGTCCATGTGACTTAAAAATCTTCAACATTCCCAACAAACCAACTTGTGCCACCTCACAGATCAATTCTTAGCCTGATAACGGTGTGGTCCACCCGCAGGGCATGCCGAAGGGCAATGATAGAATAAGTTCTGGCAAAGGTAACGATTGTTAGCCAAGTTGTTAAGTTTGTTTGGTCATACTCCAACATTTTAATTTGTTTCTGTCATTGTTTCATGTGTTAAACTTTTTCTGCATGCTTTCATCCCATTTTCTCGGACTCCATTATAATCTAATTTAAAATGAGGATAATCCATTTTAATTTCATAGGTTTGGTTTGGCTGCCATCACCAGTCACTTTACTGCTGTTATTACTTTATTCATTTTAAAGGTACTTCAACCCTGAACAAACAAAATAGATAAATTTATCTCAGCTTTCTCTTTTTTTTCACATTAACTGCCTTCTTATCTGTTGTAATAACGTAGGCTATTCTTCCTGTTTCAAGCTACATGTGATCGCACAATTATTTCTCAGCTTAACATACTCAATAGTTATTTGCCTTTTTTTGTACAAAGTAAATAAATGACCATTGTTACTGTGCCAATTAAGATTTAAAATCCAAAGTACACACAATATGTGTTGTGTGTGTCCTCTTACAACTACTAAGCTTGCTAGTTTCCTCCATTTTCGCAGCAAACTAGCAAACATTGGCATTAGGCTGAGCTGATAGGAGCACCCTCTGGTGGACAAGACATGCTACTTCAAATGCATCATCATCATCACAGCATATGCTGGCCATTTTTCTAGTTTGGAGTGTCTCCACATTTGACCAGCTGCCCAGCTACTAACATTTAACAGAGAAATTTGAAATGTTATGCTGAAGATTTTTTTTAAAAAAAAAAGACCTTTTAATGTAAAACACACATTATGAAAATGTTTGATTCCCACAGCTTGTGTGCAGCATGAGTGCAGGTGTCCAATCAGTTCCAGCTGAGGCAGATGTTTTCCTGGAAAGGATGTAAACTGATGAAGCTGGAGGACTGTGTGCCTATGTGTGGCTACATGAATCCTGTGTGTACTACCAGCCAGCAGCTCGACACCGGGTCAGTCATATTAAACATTTCCACTGACCACAAACAAACTGACCTAAAAATATATCAGAGGCCAGGATAGTGAAAAAGGTGAATTCCACCCTCTGCTCTCATGTAAATAACTCATATTTACTTCAGAGAGAGAAAACATTATGGAGCTTGCACATCAAGAAATTTTAAAATTAAGTGTTTTATTTGAAAATATGTTGTATATAAATGCTAATTACAGTCACTTTTAGCAGCGATAGGGTAATCATAGCCTATGCATACATCAGTATATCAATGCATACTTGCAATCTGCTGTGTTTCCAGAAGATTTCCCACCCCAATCCCACACAAAGCAGGTAGCACCAAAGTAAATATTCGGTTTCTCAGCCTTATAACAGAATCAAGACAGATGCCTTGGCAAGGTTTAATACATTGAAAAACAGCAAATGACTGCCTTCAAAGTCAAACATCTGGATTTCACCTCCGCAGACCAGGACCTTAAAAAGACTGAAGTTAGCGCTTTAAAACTTCACTCAGGGCGGTGACACTTGCAACATGGCAAACATTCAAGGACTCTCGTGGCAAACAGTTTGCCTTGACACTGCATGAAGAACAGAGGAAAACGCATTCTGCCAAAAATTTTATTGACTTTTTTTTTCCCTTCTTTGATCCTTTATGTTATTACAGGCTAAGAGAAGCAATGTCTGAATTCTTTTTATTAATGTCATTAACTCAAAATAACAAAGCTCATTTTGTTAGAATGGATACATTTATGTAATCTGATTAAAACTTGTAGTTTTACTAGTTTGGTCACATAAAGTTAATTTTGCACAGATCTCAACTAGTGGCATGACCTGATGAGCCTCTACTGGATGAAGTGGAGTTGGTTTAAACTCTGATCTGTGCCCGTAGATGCCACTCAAGAGCAGACATGTACCACACTGAACAAACATACATGTGTTGGCTGATTGTTATAGATCCTCTCCAACTGTCATAGCAGGATAAAACAATGAAATTATATGTTGATTTTCAAGCTCATCATCATCACCATCTTGTGATCTGTAGGAAACAAAAGACTCATTTCATGAGATAACAACATTTGTCATCAGCCGAACCCGAGCTTTAAGTCGATGTTACTAAATAACTAAATAATCAACTCATGATCTTGAGAAAACAACATCAACATAAATCCTTGAAGCCAAAGCTGTTTTCAGCTCCTATGTTATTAATCACATTTTTCAATGAAGAAATAAACTGAAAAGCATAAAAAAGAAAAGAATCTGAATGATTTTTCATCTCACATCTCTGTACACTGAAAAGCAAAAATCCCATTGGACAACCAGCTTTCTACTTACAGCGGTTATATTACAGTTAGTGCATAAATCACCCTCTTTTGCCTCCAGAACTCTCTTAATTCTTGGTGTCATAGATTCAACAAGGTGATGGAAACATTCCTCAGAGGTTTTGCTCCATATTGACATGATAGCATCACACAGTTGCTGCACATCCATGATGAGAATCTCCCGTTCCACCTCATCCTAAATTTGCTCTATTGGATTGAGATGTGGTGACTGTGGAGGCTATCGGAGTACAGTGAACTTATTATCATGTTTAAAAAACCAGTTGGAAGTAGCCATCGGAAGATGGTACACTGGTCATAAAGGGATGGACATGGTCAGCAACAACACTCAGGTAGGCTGCAGCATTGAAACAGCTGGTACTAAGGGGCCCAAAGTGTGCCAAAAAATATTTAATTTGGTTGTTTCCACCAAATTCTGACCCCAATCTGAATGTGGCAGCTGAAATGAAGACTTATCAGACCAGGCAACGTTTGTCCAATCTTCTATTCCTCAATTTTGGTGAGTCTGTGTGAATTGTAGCCTCAGTTTTCTGTTCTTAGCTGAAAGGAGTGGCACCTGGTGTGGTCTTCTGCTGCTGCTCATCTGCTTCAAGCTTTAACATGTTGACCATTTAGATCCCTACCTTTCAATATACGTACCTGGAGCATTCTATTATTGCTATATTCTGACTCCGTACCAATAGATCAGACAACTAATCAGCAAAAGTCACCTATTTTTTATACCTAAGCTAAACTACTTCTGTGTATGCTTACACCCATGAAATTGCGGTTAATTGAACTGTATATAAAGTGTGTATGTGCATGACAAATGAAGTTTTTCTAAATTTTGATCTTTGCATTACAGAGCTCCCAACACTTTAGGGTTCCCACGTGCCCCATGCCTGTCATTTAAAAGTTCCCCTTACCTCCAATTTCCTGCTTTAGTTTGTTTAAAGTGAGAATTCCTTCATCACAAAGAACATATGCATGTGTCATTGTGTGAACGTGTGTGTGTGTGTGCATAAAAGTCTATGCATCTGTCTTTAAGTGTGTGTGAATGTGTGTGTTTGAGTGCAGCAGCCTCAGCCTGCTTCCTCTACTTGCACAGCTCCAAATAAACACCTCCAGCCCAATCCACCATGTTTGTCTCCGTGTTTATTTTTTCTCTTTTTCTCCTCGAGCACTCACACCTCCCCCATCCCCTGTTCCCACAATCCACTTCTCTCTCTGCCTCTCTCTCCCTCTTTCAGCACATGGCATGCTGAATATACATATCATGTGCAAAACTAGCATAATCATTTAAATAATAGTAGCATTTAACTTTACTCCACCAGTTAGTGGAGTAAGGAGTCCATAAAGAGTGTCCTGTCATGACATAGATTGTGCACTGTGGTTCTCAACAACTTAAGCTCCTTCATGGACAAAAACATTGGATGGAAGCTTCTGAATAAACATATATTAATTGACAGTATTGTACAAAATTGTTATTATGAATTAGCATATGCTACCATAGCTACCAAACTGTAAGGCACCTTATATATTCTAATAATTTCATTATCATGTGTTAAACTACTGATAATATATATATATATATATATATCGCATGGTACCTATAAATGCTAAATAGATCAAACGTACACAAAATAATGAAAGCAGTGGGGTAACTTATTTTTAAAATATTGTATGATTTATAACATTTATCCAAAGTGACTGAAACATTTGCAATGATAACTTTACACCTATGAAATTCTGCCAATCCTTGTGAATTCTGCACAATTTTATCCAATTACTGCAACTCCAATGCAACTTTCCCAACTCTTCCATGTTACCTGATTTACATACGTATGTTGTCAGCTTTACTTTTGTGTTTCTGATTATGAACAGGCAGGGATGGTGAAACTGAAGCCTTGTGAAGCACTAGCTACGTTTACAAGGAGGCAAAAATACCGATTGCCTTCAGTTTGAAAGCTCTCGGAATGAAAATGATTCATGTAGACGCCTCATTCTGAATGAAAAGTGCCAAACCCAAAGGATTTTCAATCGGTTTCACAGGGGTAGAATATTCCTTTTCCCAAACCGATCGTGGCATCGTGTCAACGTTGATTCAGAAAGTTGTCAGGTTGCGTACTTACAGCGCATGCTAGACATAAACACGCAACAAGTGACGTTTCCTCACTTTGGAAGATGGCGGCGAACAAACTAATTATTTGGACAGCAGCAGAGAGTTCGTGTTGAATTCAAACTCTGTCTACGCCTTTTCCACTTAGTTGTTGGCTTCGTTAATTTGCTAATTTGCTTCACCTTCTCCTTGTTTAGTTAATTTAACTCGGAGTATAAATACCCACCGGTTTCTTTTGTTCTCTGTCAGACCATCATCGTGATGCAGTGTCGTCCTTGTAAGTCTGTGTCTGCTTCAGCTTTCATTCCTTGTAACCAGCACTTCTATTTATTCAACCTTTATTCCTGCACCCTCCTACCTCCTTGCCTTGCATTTGTTGTACCGGTTGCAAAGAGAAATAAAGTTCTATTCTATTCTATTTAGGTCCTCCTAATCCATGCACCATGACATATACTTTATAACATAGCATGAGGATAAAATATTTTAATTGTTCACTTTCACATAATATTTTAGTTTCTAAAATGGGAGGATTTTATTGCAATAAAAAAATATTGAGAGTAGCAATGAGTTCTGTACAAACAGCAATGCTCGGTGATGGTGGGTGCCACTTTCCAACAACATTGTCTGAATGCAAACATAACCCAGGCAGTAAAGCACATAACTCTATTTATAGGGTAGCATTCACAAAAGGTTTAAATCCTGCTGAATATACATTTCCCATGTTTTTGCATAATTGGTACTAATTGATTTGAGTATGCTGGACTGTTGTGCTCATAACACATCGGCTTCACAAGCTGAGCAGACAGACTCATGACCACAACGAGGACCATGAATGACACTTTCCCAGAAATCTGCATGAAAGTACCACATTCAATACTGTGGTGGAAGATAAGTCATTTTTTCTACAGCTAAACACAACCAGGGAATGTCTAAAATGTGCGGACAGACCAGACAAATTCCCATGGTATTAGTCTACAACATCCAGATCTGCTGCAAACGCTGAAAGAATCAGAATAATTGAATTCTTTTTCTTCTCCTGCTCGATGTTTGAACAATAATTTGTGACTTCAAGATATTCTGCTGAACGGTTAAAGACTCCAACATTTTAAAGTATATCTAAAATAAATATCAGGTTCTTTTTTACTTAAAAAACCCACTAAATATTACATACCATTTTTTTCAAAAACACTTTTTTGGCAACTTTCACAAAAGCTGTCACAAAATCAGACATCTTAGGTCACAACAATCATTAAAAAAAATGCCATGAAATCCTGAAGGGACTGGTTAAACTACCAATGAATCTCGACACAGAAACATAACGTCTTTCTCGTCATTTCAGACATTTTTCAAGCCCAAAAAAACATCTCTGATTCCAGTTAAAAACTTGCTTTGCTTGAAAATGTGATATAAACTAAATACTTTCTGCTCCGAGTAAATGAAACAAAGTCTTTGAAAAAAAGTGTTATTCACTCCTAACATTTTTGGTATTCTTATACAAAGTAGAGGAATACTTACAAAAAATAATAACATAAAAAAAACAAAAAACAAATCAAGTTATCATATTACTGTGAGGAGGATATGGAAGAGTTCATCACTGTAACACTTTCTGTTGTTGTTGGTGTATTACTTACTTTCTTGCTGCTAATTGTAATAAATAATAAAGTGAAAATACACTAATTTCTAATCCTAATCCATATTACAACCTGTCATCTAATAAAAACTAAGCTAAAATGTAGAAGCAGTGTGTGATAAACTAAATGCTTCCCACGATTCAATAACTTTAGCAGAAATAACTTTTGTAGACGTTATCAGCCTCTCACATCAATGTGGAGTAATTTTGCTTTAGTTTACTCTTAATATGACGCCACAGACACGTAAACAGACTGAAGTCCAAACTTTGACAATTGTGACACTTAGATTATTTTCATTTTCGGACATTCTGTTTGGATTTACTGCCGTGTTTGGGACCATTGACCTGTTCCACGATCCACTGTCAGCCAAGTTTTATCTATCAGGCAAAACATTTCACTCAAATAGCAGTCGAGGTGCCAGTCACTAAATCATAACCCCTCCACCGTCCTTGACAGCTTCTACGAGGTGTTTATGCTGATATGCTGTGTTCAGATTTTGCCAAACATGCTACATCCTCGCAATGTCCGAAGGATATTGCTGCAGAAATGTTCTGATTTCTGAGGATGAAAATTTGTCTTTGTGCCATTGTACTTTTCAGAGAGAAGTCTTTCTCCTGACAAGCCATGCTTATTCAATCTTTTTTCTAAATGTTAACATTTAAAATGCTAACTGAAGCCTTTACAGTCTCAGACGTATTGTTTGGGCTTTTTTTTTATTTTCTCTGAACATTGCATGGACTCACATTGAGGTCAATTTCCTGGGAACCTTCCACTTGTGGATAATCCTTCTCACTCCAACTTGTTTGGAAATAGCCTTTCCCAGACTGATGGGCAGCAGCAGTTGCTTCTCAAAGATCCCTGCTGATGTCTTTCCTCCTTGGCACTGTGTTAACACACACCTGAATAATCCAGACCAGCAATCTCAGGTGCTCTCACTTATCAATGATCAGTTAATCAAATGCATTTGGCTTCTACTTCCCCTCTTAATAAAGAAGCAGTAAGACACATTACTTCTTCATTTTGGCAAAGTTTTTGTTATATAAATATTGATGTGGTGTAAAATATCCTGTCAGTTATATGATCTCAACATCCAGAGTTTTAAAGCCTGGGTCGCTAGGTGTTATTTTTATAACTCTGTGCTCAACAGCCAGCAAATCATGTTTCATACAGCAAAGAAACACTAAAGAGTTTTAATAAAACCTAACCTAGCAACGACAATCAGGCCTCTAGCCTTTTATGTTTGCATCTTTCTTGCCCATCATTTTCCAAAAGTAAGATTTATATAGTCACAAAACGCTCCTGCAACCAAGCATGCTCCAGGATCATCAGGCGTGGTGAGACGTGTTTAAAATTTCCTACCGACTGCCAACTCCCACTTTTCCGGAGATTTTTGATGTTGAGCTTACAGTAGAATTTACAAGCATATTGTTTTCACTCTGTTTTGGCAGAGGCTGCATTATCCAAGGGCACAATTAATAAATCAGACAAAGAGAAAGATCCAGTCGACTCAGGGACATCAGAGTGGAACATTACGCCGTCATCAATCCCCGTGCACAGTCAAGAGAAACTAAAGGTTTATTAGATTAAGCTTTCGGCATTTTACTTAAAGGGCGTCTGCACAGCTGATGGCAAAATACAATATGAAAATACTCCAACTTCCCCTCATGTTTTAATAGAAGAAAAATAAGAGGACAGATGTTGCAAAACTTTATCATCCCCCAGGTGTAAGTAAGGGGAAAATAAATGAGCCGTAAGCTGAAACTTACCATAATATAACACAAACTGTCTCTCCTTTTCAAACACATAACATGGTACCTTGCACACACACACACCAAAGAGCGGTGTGTATGATGGGTTTTCCCTACTGAAGCATAATTTAAGGAGCAATAGCTAAAGCCCAGAACTGCCCAATGGGGCTATGATGAATATGTCAAATCATGATTTAATTCCCAGCAGACATATAAACATGCACGTGTCAAACGTGTCTGCAGTTCAAACCCAAACACTTCCAGCAGACTGGCTGTCAACTCATGAACGCAGGTGATGAGAAGCGCAGCCACAGGTTGGGTCAAATGCTCAAATCATGCCTGCGGTTTCAGTTCAGTCAGGAAAACTGTTTCATTTTACCTCCTCTTGGCCTTTTCTCAGGCTGCTCACTTCCATTTCTCCCACTCTAACTCATCTCATCCTTAATGTCACGACTCTGATCCAAAGATCTTCTGGCCTGTGTTGTCTGAGCCGAACAACCTGTTCTTTAAATCTCGTCGCCCTCAGACTGTTTTTGTGCAACCGTCCTCCACATCTCCACCTCTTCATGATGTCTGAACAGTTTAGATCAAAAGTCTCAGCCCCGTGCTAACTCTGCAGATAAACCATCGACAATTAGACTCCGGGACATTCCTGCACAGTGATTAAAACGACGGAGTGGGTTCAGTCAGAGGCTTCTTCAGATTTACCGCAACAACAAGAAAAAAGCCACAAGAGCTCGTTCCTGCTCACAGTAACGAAAATACACACTGACTGTTTTAAAACGACACTTTTGGCAATTACTGTTAACATTATATCTTTCTTGTCTGATAGCTAAAAACATCTTGTGTCATAATGAGGTTCCACGTGCCTTAATATGTCCTTAAAGTGCTTTTAAATCTGGCATTTAAGTTATCATTTTTAAATCATTTGGTGGTTCTGAAAGAAAAAGAAAAGCTATTGCAACATTGTAGGACAAGAAGGTAGTATTGTTTGTCATTTTATGACTGGAGAATAATTATCACTCTCTAAAGGCATCATGGACAACAGTGGGTGTTTTGAAGAGTCAGGTATTGTGTCAATGAACCTCGTTGTCTTATTTTGTCTTAAGAATTGGTCTTTTATCATTGAGAGACCAAAAAAATGTGCTTTGGAAAATATGACAGTGTATTTGTACTTTCAGAGGGTGCTGTACTTTGGATTGGAAGAACTCAAGTAAATCTATATTTTTACTTACAAGTATTATATATGATGGAAAAAACGGTGTCATAATGCAGATTAAATCACCAATAGCAACAGTAATGTTTTCATACTTGTTGCTGGTGTTTTTCCTACAGACGCCATAATATGTTCCTTAAGTTTCTTTACAGGTGTTGCAGCTGGTTGTTCGGTTTTTCTCTTTCAATTTTTCTTGTAGAATTGTAGCTGTTGTTTACTAACTTTTGTACATCGGTCTCCTTTCTATCCCCCTCTTTTTTCCTCACTCTCCCCCACTAACCCCCCCCCCCCTACACACACACACACACCCCGGATGCTGAATGGGGGAAAAAAATACTGCATGTGAAGTTGCTAGAATTTAAAGAAGTGTGGGGGAAAAAAATCGGAAAATATCCACAATTTCAATGAAAAGAAATAAAAGCATCACAAGCGACATCAAATCAGACACATGCAGCGGTGTTTAGAAAACATTTGAGAAGGCTTTGAATGTGGAAAGAAGTGGAAATAACCAGGCTTTAAGACGTGGACAAAACTCTTGCCATGACAGGGAAGAGGAAAACAAAATGCGTAAAAAGATTCCTGTGGGACACAGGGATGCTGCTGCTATTCCTGTCCAGGAGAAGGACAGAAGACAAGTGTCTTATTGTGGATGTTGGACAAGGTAGAGGGCTGTTTGGTTGTAATTAAATACTCTGGACGGGCAGCCAAAGCGGGGCCACAGACTCAGACCACAAGCATCTTCCCTACTTGTTTACTGTGAACATCTCTCTGAAAGTGGTACAAATTACACATGTTAACAGAAATTGTTCTCACTGGAAAAATAAATCCAGGATAAACAGATAAAAGGCGGGGAGAGGGGACAAATAGACTAAATTTGCTGATGAAGAAACTGCAAAGATTGTCTTTACAAAACTTGCAGCCTTAGAATATTAATTCATAAGGGCTTAAAAATGAAAATGAATCCATTGCACTGTTTATGTGGCTACATAAAAAAGTAAAAAGAACTATCACCGACAGTGTTTCCCCTTGTCTGAGTCTGAAATAGTTTGGAAGAAGAGGAGAAGCTATGGGGGAAAAGAAAGATAAGTACATCCTTGTTTACGGGGTTTCCAGTAAGCAAACACACATCTATTTCTGCACCTATTTCATTCCCCTCTCTGACGTCTCCACAAAGATTCCTCTAACATCCTGAAACCGGTTCCTGACATGCCTTCGCGATGACCACACCGACACTGCGAGCGCCTCAGTAATGAGCGACAGGATAACGGAGAGGTCGCACTCTGTCATCGCCTCCTCCTTTACTTGACCCCTCTCTTCTCGCCCTCAGCCTCTACCACTCACCACATTCCTCTTTTTGTGCCCATGAGGAGATGACAGATGACTGTCCTCTCATCTGTCTTTGAACTTGCGTGACACACTGTCCCTATTCACAGCTGCGTGCATGTCACTATTGTGTTCGGAGAATTTGTGTGTGAGTGGAGGAACGGGAGAAAGCAACCCCTGCTCGCGTCAGGCTCACCGCCGCCACTGATTGAACCCATAAACTAGATGTGACTGACATAATGGGTCCGAGATGCCAGGGTAGCAGGGTCAGAGGATTTTAAGAAACCCAGCCAACATGAAATGGATTCCAAACATGCATGTCATAATGGTCATCACGCCCAATGTTTGTCACTGTCAGGCCGGGTGAAAGAGGGGGATGAATGACTGGGCTAGAGGTCTGATGTCAGTGCCCTCGATTCTCCCTGTGATCACACAAGAACCCTATTGAGACATTACAGCTAAACCTTTGACATTCGGTCAAGACAAGAGCAGGTATGTTTAAAAAGGGGAAATCCAGTTTCAAATGAGACCAAGGGACAAATGACAGCGAGAAAAGACAAAAAAAAGGCAGAAAAGGCTCAAGAACATCAGTAATATTTAAACAGAAAGCATGAAAACCAGGACTGATGCGACTTGTTGAACGACTTCTTGTTGCATCAAACAGAAAAAGCTCCACCAAACCCCCAAGGAAAAAAGCAAAAGACATGATGCCCCTTACAGTCATTATAACAAAAAGAATACTTCTATAATAGTTTTTGCCTTATCACCAAGCCTTACATCTACCCTGTATTTTACCGAAAGATTTAGAGATCAGACACATCTTTGTACGTCAGACTGAAAAGCTGTTTCACACTTTAACCCTTGTGGGTGAGTTCAGTTTACAATCCTTTCAGGTCATTTGAGGATTAAAAAGTCCCCCCCTAAGAACTCTGTAAAAACAATACAGATTTATATTTCTCCCATTCAAATCGCTAAGTTAACTTCAGTCCTAATCAAATATGTAATTATTCTAATTATTCTAACCCATTAAATGCCAGTTTAATCACACAATGTCATGTTTTTTGTTGTTAAGACATCAAAAAGGGGAAAAAAGTAATTTCCTATCAAATACATGTTTGGGAGCTGGGGGATTTTTTTCAAAATCAATTTTAAACATTGATTTTGATCTTGAAATAAAATCCCACTAATTTGTATTATATGGAAAATAACACATTTATAATTTCAATGCCCCCATGTACACACTGAGCTTGTGGAAAAGAGCATTTAGTTTAGCCGCCCCATCGTGGAACAGACCACAAAATAACTTGGAGTTGTCTGAACTTTCCCTTGAAGCTTTCGGCTTAAATCTCAAATGACAAACACTCTTCAACCATTTGGCAGTGCTTGTGTTATTAACTTGTTTTTTTTTCTTACTCTTATCTACTAGTTGTTAACATCTCTGCATCAAATAAAAATTTAGTTCATTGTGTTATGTTGACGTGAGTTGCTGACCTCTTGGCCAGGTCACCCTTGTGAAAGAGAGGAGGATCTCAACAGATATCATATGGTTAAATAAAGGTTATAATAATAAATGTGATGTTTTTTGTATGAAACAGTGAAATAATTTAATCAAATGGGAATTTAAAGGGTTAGAACAATTTGAATAGTTACATATTTGGTTGTTTTGATTAGAGTGAAGTTCATTGAATGATTAAGCAAAAAAAAAGTGGCCAAGAATATTATTTCTTTATGTTTTTATAGCAGTTTTTGAGAGAGGACTTTTTTGTCCTCTAATGACCAAAAAAGGAAGTAAATTTCCTGAAAAATTAACCTAACCTATAAAAAAGCCAAGCGAAGGAAGGAGGGAACGACAGTCATGTCTCCATCACGGTCTTACCATCAGAGCGGTGGATGCAGGTATGCTGGTTGTCACTCAGGAAGAAGCCCTCCGTGCACTGACACTCGTAGCTTCCCATAGTGTTCACACACACTTGCTGGCATCCACCATTGTTGTCCACACACTCGTCCACATCTATTTGGATGGACAGACGTGTTGACAGACAGATAAAAGAGAGTGAAGGAGATAAAATTAGCCACAGTTACATAGTGGAATAACAACCCATTAGGGCTTCATAAATAAGTACATGTCAGTGAGAATTTATGTGCCTAGCAATATCTGATGAAAGGGGATAACACCAGAGTCAGGAATGTTATGGCCATACACACACACATACAGATATGATGTCCTCACTGGCTAACATGCTCATTCTGCTACAGTAGATGAGTGAATCAAAAGTTTGGCACAAAGTAGTAACAGGGGTCTGTCAATGTAACTGCACACAGTGTGTGAATGTGTGTGAATGTGTTATGTGCAAATACTGGTGCACAAGTGTGTTTATAGGGCCCTACTGTGCTGCTGAAAGGCCAGTAAATTTCCAATAGGGCATTTTGATGGGACTGAAGCGAAGTGGAAACATGTTACACCCTCGACTGACTTTAATAGGGATCAAACAGGACCGCCCCTGTTTGTGTGTGTGTGTGTGTGTGAGGTGTGTGTGGAAAGCTAGCCCCTGACCGGAGTGACTTTGCATTGTGTTTAGCCTGAAGTACAGAGGCTGACCTGCGATTGAACAGGCAGGTTATACAAGCAGAATAGGTGCTGCGAAGAAGAAAAAGGAAGTGTGGATGGAACGAAAGTACAAATACACAACCAGTCAAAGTTTGGACACACTTTCCCATTGGATTTTAATGGGAAAGTGTGTCCAATATGCACCATATTGGACATAATGTCAATTCCCAAAAAGTTGTGTCACTGAGTAAAATATTAAAAAAAAAAGCCTCCTCACTTTCTAAACTTTTCTAAAAAAGGTCTTAATAGAAAGGGGTATGCTACACAATGGTACACATCAACTTGTTCCAATTTTAGGGAGGAATCTCTAGAAGGGTTCCCACACAAAATATCCCATCTGCTCAAACTGATCCACTGGATGACGTTGCTCTTGATTCTTTAGTCTTTTTCACTAATTAGTTGCAACTTATGGACAAAAGGAGAGAAAAAAACACGACTGTTTGGTAATTTACACATAAATGCTGCTTTTTTTTTGTCGATACGGCACCACTTCTCTGCAAAAAGGGCTTATGACTGTCCTGAATGAAAGTAAACCTGCAGGTTCAGTAAAAATATGCAAGTTAACCTAAACTATTCTAATTATTTTATTTAAGGATAATCGTAAAAATGATTTACATGAATGGAAAAATGAAGTAACTAAAGGTCCTAAATTTACTAATACAACTAGCCCCAAATCTCAGCTGTGCTTTTTCTCAGCTGTTGCACAACTTAAGTGAATGTAAACTATTCTGGAAGGTGCATGGACGCCTAATCCACCTCAACCGTGTATTAATTCTGTCGTGGACACATACGGCCATAAAGTTCCAGTCTATGTGTAAATACAGCGGGGTCGGCTCTGCATTGGTCTGATGTTGAATCATAAATCGTGTCCTTGCTGAACTCTCAGCTTTGTTTTTGTTGCACTTCCTAAGACTATTTCAAACACATCTCATGCTTTAGCGGATGCCATTAATATGACTGATAGATTTAATCATCAGGCTGCAGGAGGAGAAACAGAGAAGAAATGTAATCTCTGACATATTTCTGCCAACATTTCTATGTAAGTACAGGCCACGAGGCCCTTCTGTACGTTTCAGTCAGAGGCCTGCAATAGCGTTTGGTTGAACTTGTGTAAAATTTAGTTTAAATACAGTGAAAGCGCTTCACGAAGTTGCAGGCTAGCTAAAAGTCTGGGGGTAGGCAAGATAACCAGTTGCAAGAAAAACCAAACAGTTGCATATAAAGATGAAGATGTTACATCCAATATGCATCTATTTTTGCAACAATCATGCTGCATTCACTGCACCTTAAAATAAGGATGTTCACACACCTTTGCTCTTTTTTCTGCTTTGCTATTAAAAAATGTATCTCAAAAGCAGCCAATAATTCACACAACTTAAAAAAGTGAGGTTATAATACATTACCAGTAGTTTCTTTAATGTTTTAAAGAAAGTTAAAACAAAAAAGAATAGACCGACGGAAAGATAAAGCCCAAGGTTTATGTGACGTAGGAATTGCAATAGACTTATGAATGGAGCCCTATGTGACTTCATCTTTCTTCTACGCGGTGCAGTGTTTTAACAATCTTGGCCAGTTAACACATGACTCGCAACGAGAGGCTAATAAAGTGATCATTACCAGCTGTCTGCGACCAAACTGCGGACGAAGGAAATTTTAGCATTTGAGAATAAAACTGCCAGTCATTTATTATTTTATCATTATGGTGAGTGCAGTATAAGCTCGGTTTGTTATTTGTGATAGTATTAGCTTTCAGGCTGGGGACTTAAAGACCTCAGCGAAGAGTGTCAGCTTGTGAGAAAAGGGCACGATGTGTCTCCTTTAAGGTACAATACCACAAAAAGCTATTAAAATGCCCACAATCCCTGAAGACAGTGAATTTAAATACTTAATTTCTTTTCAACACAAAACAGATCTTATTCCACTTATTTCACTGGATTCAACAAGGTGTTGGAAACATTCCTCAGAGATTTTGCTGCACATCCATGATGAGAATCTCCTGTTCCACCACATCTCAATTGAGATGTGGTGACTGTGGAGGCCATTGGAGAACAGTGAACTCATTGTCATGTTGGAGATGATCTGAGCTTTATGACATGGTGCATTATCCTGCTGGAAGTAGCAAACAGTAGATGCTCCACTGTGCTCATTAAGGGATGGATATGGTCAGCAACAATACTCAGGTAGGCTGTGCTGGTTAAATTCTCTCCACCTGGTACTAAGGGACCCAAAATGTGCCAAGAAAGTATCTTCCAAACCATGACACCACCAGTCTGAACCAATGATACACAGCAAGATCGTTTCATGTTGTTTATATCTAATTCTGAGCCTACCATCTGAATGTGGAGCTGAAATGGAGACTCATCAGACCAGACAATGTTTTTCAATCTGCTATTATCCAGTTTTGGTGAGCCTATGTCAACTGAAGCATCAGTTTGATGTTCTTAGCTGACAGGAGGGGCACCCGGTGTGGTCTTCTGCTGCTGTAGCCCATCTGCTTCAAGGTTGGACATGTTACGTGTTCTGAGATGTTATTTTGCATATCTTGGCAGTAACCAGTGGTTACTTAAGTTACTGTTGCTTTTCTATCATCTCCAACAAGTTTGCCAATTCTCCTCTGACCTCCAACATCAACAAGGCGTTTTGGTCCAGACAACTGCTGTTCATGGGATATTTTCTCTTTTTCAGATAATTCTCTGTAAACCCTAGAGATGGTTATGTATAAAAATCCAAGTATATCAACAATTTCCAAAATACTCAAACCAGCTAGTCTGGCACCAACAACAGTGCCACATTCAGTCTCTTTTCCTCCTCATTCTGATGCTCAGTTTGATCTTCAGCTAATTATCTTGACTATCTCTGCATGTCTGAATGCATTGAGTTACTTTCACAAGAAATTGAACAGGTGTACCTAATAAAGTGGTGGGTGAGTGTACACCTAACACAGGAGGGTTATAGAGCATAAGACACACAAAAAAGTGGAAATCAAAAGCAGTCACATCAAAATTTGCCACAATATATTATGGAGCTAAGAGACATATTGTTACCCATGAATCTCAAAAAGCATTTTGTTAATAA
>JAOXYM010000025.1:6330887-6342221 GCA_028567055.1 Leptatherina wallacei
TCCAGGGAGGCTGAGGAGTGTGATCCCCCTGTAGTTGGAGCACACCCTCCGGTCCCCCTTCTTAAAGAGAGGAACCATCACCCCAGTCTGCCAATCCAGTGGCACTGTCCCCTATGTCTACACGATGCTGTAGAGGCGAGTCAACCAAGACAGCCCCACAGCATCCAGAGCCTTAAGAAATCCATGACGGATCTGTCCACCCCCGGGGCCTTACCACATATGAGCTTTTTAACCACCTCAGCAACCACCTCTCTGGCTCCTTCCCCACCAGAGAGGTGACGTTCCACATCCCTAGAGCTTGCTTCTGCAGTCGCTGATCGAACCACCAGGGTCCCTGCCTTTGGCTGCCGCCCAGCTCACTTCGCACCCAACCGCTACTGCCCCTCCCGCCCCATGTTTCCTCTTCGAGCTGAGCCCGACCGGGGCACTAGGCGCTCGCCCCCCTTCCCCAACCCCAGACCTGGCTCCAGGAGGGGGCCCCGGTGACCCGCAAGGGAAACTTAGATCCACTGTTCGTATTTATCATAGGGGTCTTTGGGCCACGCTTTGTCTGGTTCCTCCCCTAGACACTTATTTGCCATGGGTGACCCAGGAGCATAAAGCCCCCGACAAATATAGCTGCTATCAACAGAATGCTCAAACCCCTCCACCATGATAATTAAATTTCAAATGTATATTTCAAGGATTTTATTCCAAAGTGAAACCAACTCCCTTTTCCATTAGGGTGGTATACTGAGCCAGATCCAGTCTTATATTTCTTATGTAGTAAAGTGGCAACATGACCAGAGAAGGGCCCAGTCATCACACACAGATGTCTAACAAACTTTGCTGGGGAGATGTATGAGGACGCAATTCTTATGTTGATATTACCAATATATCAGTCTTACAGAGATTTAATTAATGGTGGCGTTCCTTCATCCATGTGGATGTGAGTCTTGATTCAACGGTTGTCAGGTGAGAATGATGGGTACAGTTGGGTATCATCTGCATAACAGCAATATAACAGTGGGCCTTCTGACCCAAGGAGGTGGTGTGTAATGCAAAGATGTATGGCTGTAGCTCTTAGCATTGGATCACCTATGTAAGTAAGTAATGCCAGTAAATTTTATTTATATAGCACCTTTAAAATGCAGCCAGAAAGAGCTGCAACATTTGAAGCAAAAGCATTAAAGGCCTAAAACTCTAAGTCACTCTGTTGAGACTTTAAACAATCAGCTTGGAGTTGTGAGCTCCAGAGGAAGACTGTTCCATAGTCCGGTTCCCATTGATTTTCCCATTGTTAGGTATATGGAGACAGAATGTCTAAACAACATTAAATTCATTGTGATACAAAACTTTTACTAGCTGATGCTTTGACTTGCAGACAAGATGCCAAAATAAGGAGGGCATATTCAAAAAAGTAATTAGCAGTAGAAATGGAAAAATGAAAATGGAAAAAATTATAAGAAATCATTTAAATTAATGTAGAAGGAGAAATCAAAGGGGGATAATCAAATTAAAGAATAAAAGGGAACAAAGTAAGAGTAGGATAGGCAGAGATATATTGCTAAACAAATAAAAGAGGAATGATAAAAAAATAAATACAAAAAAGCACAGAATTAATAATTAAATTGAAGAAGAATCAGCACATATCCGTGTTGGCTCTGTGATCATAGAGATTGTGCATCTGATTTTACACTTTACTGCCTCGTTTGAACTCAGTAACCCGGATCTAATTAGCAGCAGTTCATTACGGCTGCATCCAGTCGACATCAAATAAAGCAAGTCTCAAGGTTAAAGACAGACTCATGCTGGTTTCCCCTTGCCGGGCCATAAATCCCAGTTATTGTTAGAATTAGCGGCACAAACACATGTGGTGAATCCCACTAACCTTACGCCCCTTTTCTTTACTTAACCACAACACACAGAACACCACAACAACACAACGGGCAAGTTAACTACACAGAATTACAGTGGCAATTTCCCATCAGCACACAGCTCCCATGTGGAAAACTAGATTGTCGTCAGGGAAAATTCTTCCTGGGACAACTGAGTTTTACACGCCAGCTACAATGAAAGAGATGCATACTGAAGGAATCACTGCAATTCATTTAATGACCACCAGAGGCTGACTTTAAGGACTAAAACCACCTTTTAAAAAAAAAAAAAAAGGAAATACAAATACTCACAACTTATTTGAGTGCGTTATCCTTTAATATATATCTACATTAAATGTTAATCAAACAGTCCCTTAAGCCCGGGACAATTTTTTCTTGACCTTCAGCTGAGAAACAACCTCAAATTCAGCCATTAATAATTTCACAACAGCATGACCAAACTGAATAGTCAGGATCTGATGATGATAAACTTGGGAGACTTCTAAAAGATGGTGATTGGCTAAATCTTTGTCTGAAAAACGTGGTAGAGAATAGACACTTCTAACCTTATAACTCTGAGTCAGTGATGCTACCGAACCTTCTCATGTCAAATTTGTAGCAACAGAAGTGAAGCACAACTTATCCTACATCTATTTTATGCTGTTTTCACACATGAGAAAATAAAGTCAGAGAAATGTGGGATATTACTGGCAGTGAAGGGCAAATGGGAGGCAGTGTATAATGCAGAAAATAATTGAAAAATCACTGTTTTCTTTACAAAAAGCTGACAAAGCAAATGAGGCTGCATTTTGTTCATGCACATCCATAACAGTGAAAGAGCAAACAAAAAGCAGCATATGTCAGCAGAAAATACTAAATCTAACCGGAACACACCCACACACACACACACGTTTATTCATCCGGTGACAGCAGACACATTCAAACATTGTCTCATCAGCTGATGTTCCAGATATTTTATATAGGGGGCCAGGCTGGAAATTCTCTGCAAGAAGTTCTGAGCAAATATTGCAGACATTTGTGTTCTCACATGCCACTGCTCCAGAACAACTCTAGAACATTTCAGGACTCCAGTGCATGTGTGAAAGCAGATTTAGCCACAGCACAAGGCAGCCTCCTCAGGGAGCGTCTCATGCTTGGAAATTCTCCAAAAAAAAAAGTTGTACTCACTAGGACTGTACAGTATAGAAAAAAAATTTATGAAATAAAAATTGACAATGATGGCAATTAAATGTGCAATATGTAATATTACTATGGCAAAGATTTTTTTGCATTGCAACAAAAGGCAAATGGCCAGCATGTACTGGATTATATGTTCCAAATCTTATCCTTGTTGCAATTTCTAACAAAGATATGACACATTGACTTTCAGTAGGAAATAAATATGAAAATTCTACATGCATCATTTAGTTCTGTGATTGCACTGCCTTGCACATGTATAAGAATGTCTCAACTCTTTGTGCTTCTGTATCAATACATCAATTTTCCATGAAGAGTGAATGCGGAAATGTGTAAACAGAAACACAAACAAATGATGAACATATTCAAAACAAAGGCCAGCCATACCTAAACAGTTGTGTCCATCATCGGCCAGCATGAATCCGTCGTAGCACATGCACCTATAGTTGCCTGGTATGTTGATGCATTCGTGGACGCAGCCCCCATTGTAGTCGTTCTCACATTCGTCCATATCTGAAATAGAAAGATTATTATGTTATCCAAACTTTAGGAAAACAAGCATTTGTGTAAATGTATGCATGTATTACAGTGCATTGTTTCAATATGTTGTAATTCTACATGTTATCTAGCATACAAATGTATTGTGAAGCAAGTTACAGAGAAAAGAATGCTATCGATATAGCCATTCTGAGCCCTGTGCCATTTTTTTAGTCCTCTGCTGAGAAACACCACACCCATAATGAAATTATTAAATCTCTACAACAACAAGGTCTATTTTAATACTAGTAAACAGAACACTTGTGAGATTTGTTAAGATGTGTAAATATCGGTATTTTGTATAAGAATAAATGAAAACGGCACACAGCACAAGTGAAAATGTTTCAGGCTCCCCTAAAAATCACAAAATAGCAAAAACACTTTCAGGATGATTTTGAATATTTCTTTGAAATGATTCTGCTGTAACTGTAAACCTCTATCTATAATGCAATGTGGGAACATTATCTCTGCAAAGGCCAACTCTTATAAAGTGAAGCAGAACAAAATTGGAGAGGTTCAGATGGTTTGGCATCATCTGTTCTCAAAGTCCCCCGATTGAGGGACCTCCAAAATTTTAAGATGAATCAAGAACCTCAATATATTGACCTTAAAACAATAAATGCAATAAATAAAAATAATAAATAGCTGACTATCATTAGATCTGAAAGCTATAGTACCTCAGATTTACACGTGATACTTTATAACAAAGTTTTGAACAAAACCAGAATGTCAGGATCAGTCTCTGATTCCAGCCTTTAGTTGTTTGGAGTGCAGAACTTTCTAAGAAGGATACTGTCTGTGACTCAAGTAGTCAGGTTTGATCGATGGTGCAAATGGTACAAAGCAGGAATGCAAAGTTGGTACACAGCAGCCATGGGCAACAAGCACACAGAAACAGTGGCATGGCTCCATATCCTGTTTGTGGACATTACCCAGGCCTGGACACTGAGCAGATGCAAACGCTTTCTGACATAAAACAGTTGCACAGCATTCACAGGTACCAGCAACATATTTCATGTAAATTCAATCTCATATAGCAAACAACTCAAGTTCAGGAAGACTAACATACGGCAAGTATACAGTAGAAATAAAGCTTTTAAAAATAATAAAACATGATATATATGCATGAGTCAATTATGGAACACAGCTAAACAGCATGTTTACATTCTGTTTGATTTCTAACAAAAAAAATGCTATTGGCCTTGAAGGGAATGGGGTAGGTTAATATCTTCCCCATTACCTTCAAGGCTGTAACAAAAGAATAGTACCCATAGCCACATCAAATAGCTTTAAATTAACCAGACAACTTTAATCCTTTCAACCAGTTCTAATGAGCCTAAATGTAGGATTTTTGGACACTTGCAATCAATGATGATGGCTTACAGTAATGGCACATAAAAGAAAAGGATGCTCACCACTGAAGGGACTGAAAAGCTAAGTATTTGAAATACATTAACAGCCAGAGTGGGAATACATTCACGTGTTGATTGGATCTATTCCGATGTTGTTTATAACACCCTTCCTTGGAAATTGAAAATATGACATGACTTATTTGCAAGAAGTAGGAACCCAGTTGAACTCATCAGTGATCTGAGCACCAACACATTCAATCATTTTGATTGGAAGTCGCTTTACTGAGTCTACTTGGGCCCAAACAGATCCAATTCTCCTCGCATTAGGTCTATATCTTATATATCTATATAAGTTTAAAGTGTAGTCTTTTAACCTCAGACCAATGTGACAGGGATGGGACGTTTTGAGTCCTAGACCCAACTTAAATACCTGTCTTTGTCACGGGAAAGAGAAGACTAGAAAAGGAAAACAAATACATAGCTTGGAGGGAGATGCTGCACATGTACAAACACAGATAAACAGTAAACAAACAAATATCAAATACACTCAGTGTTTGAACAGTAAGCACCAAAGAACGTGCAAGTAGCACACCTGGCATGCAGCACTCCACACAGTATCCTCAGTTACGGAAAAACTTTGACATAATACAGACTTTATCTGCTGTAATCCTTTAACAGGGAGGCTAACATGCTTGGCTAGTCACGTTAGCAGTGGTTAACAGTAACGATACCTTCTCAACTTACAAAATGTGCATAGAATAAAGCAACATGAACTGAAAGATACCACATAGACATCTTAGATTATAGCAAACTCATTCCAAACCATTTATCTTGATTGTGTTTTAACTTGCCCCACAGTTTCCAAGTTTCACACACACACACCTAGCACCCAGGTCAAGAATCTGGAAGTGTACCACAGTTGCTCTGTGTTTATTTCCAGGTCCTGGTTTAGCCTCTAATGGACACGGAGCTTCAGCTAGTTCCACACCTTATTTTATGTGCTAGCCAAACACTTTGAGGAAGAGTTGAGAGAACAAGAATTTCTTTATATTTTCAAGATAGGTGAAGAATTCTTATAGGCCTATTGCTCTGGTGATTTATGCTTTCCAGGTCAATTAGCTTTGCATTATCATCCAGCCCCATGGTTAGCTTTATCTATGTGGCTTGCATGTCTTGGCCAACAGCGTTCACGAATGATTCCAACTGCAGGAGATGTTATTGGTTTTTCTAAAACATCCGCCTGTATGTCATCTCGCTTCATCTTTAGTTTGGAAAATGTAGCATTGAACTCTAACATGTAATACCTTGTATTTAGCTAGCGTTGCTGTTACCATAGCGACAACCATGCAAATCAGTTGGTCTTCTTTCTTTTGTTCTTTTTTCCTTTCTTTAATTCTTGCATTTTTCCATTGCATGGAGATGCTATCAAATTTGGTTTTTATACTGGGTATAGGCACCAGCTTTGGCCTAGTTATTAAGAATATCAAAAGTTAAGAGTTTGGGAGCGTGGAAAAGTAGAACTACACCATCTTGCAGCTAACCCCAAAGTCTGCATAGGTCTCTAATTTAATTCTGAGCACAGACAAAAATATTCATTATACTGTATGTTGACTCATTTTCACTCAAAAAGATAGAATTATGCAATATGAAAGAAAATACAGATATGGGCTACTGTGCTATACATAATAATGGTATGTAGGCTATCATCTTTCCACAGATTTTATCTATTAGTTTTAAATCTGTCTCTAGATTTAGACTATGCCAATTATACTACTAAACGGGAGGGAATTTCTTTCCTTCCTTAGAGGCTTTCCTGAGATATTTCCACCAAGCAGCAGCACTTATCTGTAAAAAATCTATGAGGATAATGGTTTGAGATGCTGGCATGAGGTCTCTGTATCTATATATAAAACGTGTGCTTCAGTGAATTTGACCTTCTCCACTCAGTGTGAGAGGCAGACAGAGAGAGAAGTCAGGGAAGGATGTGTATGGGTAGAAACTGTGTTGGGTGGGATCAATTTCTGAGTGTCTGAACTGAGTTATGTAACTGTGTCTGAAGGTAGCCAGTAAGAACAGTGGCTGACTGATGACGAAGGTGCAGACACCAGGCAGACAATGGCCTAGTAATTGTCTGACACTTCTCGTCTCACTCTCCCAACCGTGCTGTGTCCCTCGCCATCCACTGCTCCCATGCGACGCCCTTTTCCGTCTGTCTCTGTTAAACAGGCTAGGTGTGTGTTGCAGTGGCACTCAGTGATGGAAGAGCTCAGAGCTGCACATGCTCAAGCTTGTTTTATGATATTTTACAAACTAAAAACATAAATATATGTATGAATTTACCTGGCGATATTGATACTGACCAGATATTCCTCACAAAATGTAAATGACTAAGCCATTCCAAAACATAAAGTTATTCTTCTTTAATTATTCTTCAATATATCCTCTTTTGTTAATGACTGTTGGCCCACAAATGCATTTTAATATAAAAAGGGTCCCACTCACACCTGATTATCATTGTACTGATTGAAAACACCATCTTCAAATCAGCCGCTAATCCTGCAGAACCATCCATCAAGGCTCTCCAACTGCTTTATCCCATTCAGGTGCACAGTATGAAGCAATCTGAAGATGATGCCTGTTTATTACATGTAATCTCCACAAAGAAAAACCCCAGCAAGGCTTGCTGTGAGCTGAAATCAAGTTTAACACCATTATATTTATTATTATGATTGACCTCCTCTTGAGAAGGTTGAGTCTTGGCAAAATCTTTGGATTGAGCCTGAACTTTCCTTTAAGTCACAAATTGATGATAAAACATATGTTTTCATTTTATCGGTTGATTGTTTTACCTCTCAAGTTACAGAGAAAATTATCTCTCATTTGGTATTGCATATATATATATATATATATATATATATTTATATTGTTTCATGTATTATTCCCTTGCTCTGGAACAGGTTTGGTTCTAGGACGCATTGCTATGGTGATACACCCCAGTACTCCAGTTACAGGTAAACCAGCTTTGTAATACTGAAAATATAGTGTTAAACCCAAAGTTACCTTTAAGCCACTAATCCTGGGTATTCTATAAAAGTCGTTCAATAAAGAGAAACTCACTCAAATTAGCACCATCTCCAAATTAACCTTCAAGTCATTCCACAATCGTCAGCTCAGCCTTATCTAATCTAGACTGATTCAAGACAGACTTGCATAGTCTCACTTAGCGCACACACCTGGGATTTCTAACAAGCCTAAATGAATGGATCAATGAAAAGTTGATGAAATGAGTGAGAAGGCGAAATAGGGGCACCATTCTTCTCATCAGCGGATGAAACAATGCTTAGTCTTCAGGTTTATTTCACTTAATAAAGTCCATGGGGAGGAGTAGTGAACTACTGGGTAGAGAGATTGATTTGGGCCCAGAAAATCCAGGTTCAAGCCCCCGGACTGGCAACAACGGTTGACCACTTTAGGACTGGCACTGTAATATGGCAGCCCACTGTACCTATGTGCAACTAGGAAGGGTTAAAAGCAGAGAACACATATCCCAATTGGGATTAATAAAAGTATTAATTATTATTCTGTGTTCTTTCATCCTCCGTAAGGTTCTTTAAATTATATATAAGTAACCTTATCTTGTCTTTCCATTTTACTGATGAATATAAAAGTCTCCATATGACTATATTATCAGTCTAATATCAGAAATTAGTCTGACCACATAACTACAATATATGTTGTTATAACAATACATAAGACATATGGAAAATATGGTGCACACTACTTTCCCTCAAGGTGTCAGTTTCTCAAATGATTTTGATGATATACTGATGTCTTCAGTGAGAGGAATACAGTGTCTGCCTGCAGTGGAATTAGTTAAATGTTTGCAGTCTGCAGTCTTTATCTATTGTTTAATTGTTTTATTAATTGTTAAACCAATTATTACTTTTCCATTTTCTGTTCTCTCACAACAGGTTAAAACTACGGAAAAATCAAGTTTAATAGATGAGTATGTGTGTGGCTGTTTGAGGAATTAATAGTAAATGCAGTTAGGTGGGGTTTTTTTCTTTAATATAAAATGTTTGACTTTTGCAATATTAAGGCACTTATTTATTTCAAACTGTGAAAATACTGTAATGTGATTTTAATAGATTTTAATATAATCGTATTACATGACGTAAAGGTGCGCTTGATAGTTAACCTGGTCCAGAGCCGACATGTCCACCAGCAGTTACCATGGTAACTCAGCTAGGACACATTTAAGCCACACTGATGTTTTGTCTGCATCCTGCTATTCATCGCCTGTTTCCTGTTTTCTAATTAACTGCATCTACTCACCTTATCATCCTGAGCATTACATATTCTTTTCACTTTTTCCAAACTATCTGCAGGTTGTCTGCTCTGTCTTCAAAGGACTGGCTTTTGCTACTTGTACTTTTGCTTTTGGACTTTATTGTGGCACCCTGCAATGCTTTTAGTTTCTAAGCTTATTAAAGTATCTTTCATTTCCTCCTCTACCTGCCATCTGTGTATCTGCATTTGGGTCAGTCTGTTGGAAGATACATAATCAGTTACATCATATAATAAGCACATCTCTCCAACCAGAAAACCTGGATGTACAGAAAGGCGAGGGGTTATGTCAAGAGCTGAAAAGCTACCTTTTGGACACTAAGGAAGCATACAACACTCCCAACACAAGCCTGTAAGCTGGTATCAAGAAGGCATCAGCAGAGACTGGAGAAACAATAACCATGGCCATGAAAATCTACACACGAGCAGCTATTAAGATTTGGAGATTTTAATTATTTTAGATTATGACTAGAGCCAACTGGTAATAACTTAATTCAATTTTACTTACTTTATTTAGCCAGGAAAGTCCCACTGAGATACAAGATCTCCTCTTTCAGAGATTCAAGGTCAAGATGGCAGCATATAAGAAAACTTTACATAAAAAGTTCTCCATAAAATGTAAGAAATTCATGGAATTTTAAAGCAGCAGTGCATAGAAATGACTGACATCTAGTGGTCAAGATGGGCATAAGAATTACGGTGGCTGTCAATGGCCAAAATTCTTCCAGACATAAACATGTTTTCATCTGCGAGTGGATCCGGTGGCCTCAGGTGCAACAATGACTGCACAACAGGTATCTACTCAAAAATTGTGGACTATTTTCTTCTATGTGCCTTTTGAGGTGTTACTTATCCCAAACGGTGTTCTAGCACCTACCAAAGACACACAGTTGTTTGTCCATTCAGAGACACTGTAGCAAAAATGGTGGCACAGGTATAGCAGCTGTCATGAATGAGGACCCACAACATATAAATGGCTTATTCTAAAAGAATAAAAATATCACGTAAAGTGATAAAATACCAATAAAACACAGTTTTTTATGATATAGCCTATTTGACCTTTGATTTTATTACATGCTGCATCTTTAAATGTTGGTACAATAAAAATGGCT
Organism: Leptatherina wallacei; assembly: GCA_028567055.1. Classification (NCBI taxonomy): domain Eukaryota; kingdom Metazoa; phylum Chordata; class Actinopteri; order Atheriniformes; family Atherinidae; genus Leptatherina; species Leptatherina wallacei. The sequence continues at coordinate 6,341,289 of JAOXYM010000025.1, forward strand.
TTGGGTACAAGCAACCAACTAAATCCAACATATTTCTCTTCTTGTTATTAAATATAAATATAAAAAAGCAACATTTCCTCCAGAGCATCTCTTAAAATATGTTTAAAAGTATGTAGCCGAGAAAACTTGGGGAAAAAAAGAAGATTAATGGGCTATGCTCATCCACTGCTGCTTCTACTTTACATCTATTTAGATAGGATTATTATAATCTCTTAGACATTATAGGGAGTCTGTATTTCTAATGTATTCTGTGTTCACAGAGTTTTTGTTGGTCTGGTTGGTTTGTTGTTCTTTAGTGCCTGATATAAACTGATCCTTGCTCTGAACCGGCAAGCACTGCCGCCAGCATCAGCTTTCCTGTCCTTGTGGTCAGTTTCCGAGTGGGAGTAGGAAAGAGGAGCTGCAGTTATTCCAAACATTTGCATGACATAAACTAAAAGTTTAATTTTTCTTCTCGTTAAGCCGCTGAAAAACGGTTTGAAAAGTTGGAAGTGAAGCTGAGAGGAAGAAAAAGGCTGATGCGGTTTTAAATCCAGAGATTCAGGTCCAGCTATTGAAGCCTGATCAGAGGTGATGATGTGACAAGCAGCAGCAGCTGACGAGCTATGAGATACGCTCTTTTATTGGAACATCTTCAGGATTAGACCATCACTCCTCCTACAAAGAAAAACGCAACATGGGAAACTCTCCTGAATCCATTTATCTGTCCATCCATCCATTTTCCATACCCACTTCTTCTATTTCAGGATTGCAGGAAGGCTGGAGTCAATCCCAGCTGTTACCAGGTGAGAGGCAAGGTCTACTTTAAGGTAATGTACAAAAGCAAAATTTCCAAGAGAAATTCTTTCTTGCAAACTCCTGACAAACAAGCTAGTATTTTTTAAAATAACACCAACCGTTTTATATGTTTGTGTTCATGTACAAAAGCAATAT
>JAOXYM010000025.1:6370395-6380877 GCA_028567055.1 Leptatherina wallacei
TTTGTATTTTCCACATTTGCTGTCAATGTTTCGAGGCTTCTAAAAGCATTTTATCTGCAGCCGTTCCTGTTGGTTTTGTTTGCAGCACACTGTGTCCGTTGATTTGAGGAATTCTGCCATCTTTCCCAGCAGAGGTGCCTTATTTCGCATCAACCAGGTCAGTGTGAAAGCATGTGTTCACATGCACGGTTTTCAAGAGACTGGATGTACTATTGGAACAGATCCTTTCCAGAAAGGGTCAAATTAAGTGTTTTATCCTTACTGAACCTGAAAGAGTTTGTAATGTAACTGTTATCCTTTAATCCTGGGACTTATTTTGAATGAAATGGTGGGCAAATGTCCAAAAATGAATAGAGCAAGACGCCCAGAATATTCAGAATTTGTTCCAAATAAGACAAAAACATCATAAAATGAGAGTAATCGAAATATTAAACAACTCTGCTGTAGGGACGAATGCAAAATAGCACATCATTGCTGGAGATGGAGGTAATAATATGTGGAATAATTCCTCTGAGGAAGTAAAAAAAAAAGTTAACACAATTGTTTAAAACCATCAAATTAAGTGAACATGTGGAGGATTGTATGCAGGTCCCTAAGTGTCAGACTTCTACCTACTGGACATAAACATCTATCAGGGATGGCTAAACCGGTCCTCGAGGACCACTATCCTGCAGGTTTTAGATGGTTCCCTGTCCCAACACACCTGATTCAAATGAAATTGCTCCAACAGCTTGTTACACAAGTCTGTTAATGATGTACTTCATATGAATCAGGTGTGTTGGAGCAGGGAAATATCTCAAACCTGCAGGATCGTGGCTTTCAAGGACTGGTTTGAATATTCCTGATCCACTTCATAGTGCAACGCCTGTATGTCTAGTAAAATCCAGATAGATGCATCGGATCGGGTTTGTTTTGTATTTATTTCATTAGTTATAAATGAAGTAAACAAACGTCTCTGTAAGGCAGATTAGGTCAATTTCCCCGTTGACCAGAAGAAGTAAACTGGGTCCCTTTCATTGCACCATCCAAGTCTTCATGGAAACTCCTCGTTTTGTTCTAGTAGGTTAGATTTAGGTGATGATTACACGCTGATGGTGGAAGGAGAGGAGAATACCACTTCTAACGAGTAGCGGGAAGTAGCACTGGTCAAACCGTGGTCATCCCTGACTCAGACAGATAAATAGCTTTAAAAGTTTGAAAGAAAATTCTGACCGGTCACCACCCGGTGCAGATGTTCTGTAACTGAATAAAGTGAAGTTTGAGTACAGTAAACAAAACAGTTGAATAGGTTTTGATATAAAGGGAACTTTTTGTCTAAATTGTTTAAACATACTGGATCTGTTCTCTGTCCTGATGTTATTATCTGTGTGTGTGTGTGTGTGTGTGCATTGTCCTGCAGGAGCTGGCGGGGTACACTGGAGGAGACGCCAGCTTTTTGAAGGAGGATTTTGAGCTGCAGCTCAACAGACGGCTGTTTTGGGACTCTGTATGACAGAATTTAGTCAACTTTTCAACTTTATTCCTAAATTAAAAAACAGGAGCAATATTTAAGTATGCATTTTTTTTCTTGAACTTAACCACTAGGGGGCAACAAAGCTTCATTAAGTAGTTGTAGAGAAGTTAGTTTTTCCTTTGCTTTGCCTTTCTGAGTGCATTTTTTTTCCTTTTTAGATGAATAAAAGCCAAATGTTTTTGTGTCCTCATAGGTATTGTCTGCTTCTTTATGGGGTGGGATGCTTTATCCCATCGGAGCGCAGCCATCCTGCATCGCTGACAGGTTTGTCTGATTCCTCTCTTATTTTCTCTTCTTGATCAAAAAGCTGCTATTGTATGAAGGACCCAAACTGCTATGATAAAATAGGGAAAAAATATATACGATATAAGTAGCCCAATCAATGAATCAGTATGTTAATAAATGTAACTTTCTTAAACGACCGTTTTGAAAGACACGTCCTGTGGTCGTGGAAAAGATGTTAGTCTGGTTAAGAAGGGTCATCAAGCAAAGAAAACATATAAGGAGATGCAGAAACCACTAAAACTGTCCAACACATTATTATGTAAAGCACTTTGTGTTGCTTCTGCATGAAAAGCTCTATAAATAAAAATTGATTGATTGATTTAAAACCGGAAGGATAATGGGGAACCATCACCTTCGAGGAAGAAATGTGGTCGGGAAAAAGCCTTGAATGATGGTGATCGGCAATCACTTAAACGTTGGCGAAATCAATTCGAAGGAAAACAACAGTAGAACTCAGGGCTATGTTTGATAGTGAAAGTAAGAGCCTTTCCACACACAATGCAAAGGGAACTCAAGGGACTGGGACTGAACAGCTGTGTAGACATAAGGAAACCACTAATCAGTGATAACTGGACAAAAAAAAGCTTCAATTTGCTAGGGAACATAAAGATTGGACTCTGGAGCAATGGAAGAAGGTCATGTGGTCTGATGAGTCCAGATTTACCCTGTTCCAGAGTGGTGGGAGTATCAGGGTAAGAAAAGAGGAGAATGAAGGGATGCAGCCATCATTCCTAGTGCTTACTGTACAAGCATGTGGGGGAAGTCTCTGATCCGGGGTTGCTCTTGGTCCGGTCTAGGTTCAGCAACATTATGTGCCCAAAGAATGAGGTGAGCTGGCTACCTGAATAAACTGAATGAAAAGGTTATTCTATCAATGGTAACTCCCTGATGGTAAGGTCATATTCCAAGATGACGCCAGGATTCATGGGGCTCAAACTGTGAACATGAGACTTCATTATCACATGGATTGGCCACCACAGAGTCCAGACCTGAACCCCATTGAGAATCTTAGGGACGTGCCGGAGAAGGCTTCGTGCAGTGGTCGGACTCTTCCATCATCAGTACAAGATCTTGGTGAAAAATGAATGCAACACTGGATGGAAATAAATTTGGTGACTTACAGAAGCTTCTCTACAGAAGGCCACTTTTTTCCTTTTGGCCAGGCAGTGTATTTATGTATTTATTTGATATCATAGCAGTTTTAGTCCTCCATATAAATCTAACACAAAAAAAAAGTTTAAAAGATATATTTTTGATCACAATTATTTTTAATATGTTTGAGGACATTCAGATTTGTCCTTATTTTTAAACAGTACAGCCTTAATTTGGCTTGAATAAAAAAATAAATCCTTTTTTCTACTTGTGATTTTGAGTGAATCTGTTCTCTGAGTGGAACTGATGTGTTTCTCCAGGTTCTACCTTGGAGGTCCCACCAGCGTACGAGGATTTGGCATGTACAGCATCGGGCCACAGAGTGAAGGTAAAAACTGAGCGTCACTCCACAAGTTTCTGTTACAAAAGTGGAAAATCGTGAAAAATCTGCATCATTTCAGTAGAAAAGTAAAACCAGAGGCCAGTTTAACCCTTCTGTTACAAATCATCAGATGACTGAATTGTTAGATTTGATGTTTTTTTCATGGTTTGTGGAGATGGTGCGATATATTTGTCCAATGAAGGGAATGATCAAAGCTGCAAATAGGAAATGAACCATTTTAAGACCATGTGGATAAATTCTAAAGGTTCAGCAGATGATTGTGGATAAAAACCAGTGACTATGAAAAAATATGGACAAGCCTAAAACATCATAGAAATAACTCATTTAGACTGGGGAAGTGTTTATGCATTACATCGTCTGTTCGAGGGATAAAATTAGCTGCAGGTTAAACTACAACAGCACAACATGGAAGGAATTTAATAACCTAGAAGAGAGATGGATGTGTACATTTGGTGTAAGACATCAGTGCAACTTCCTGTTTGTTCCAGGTGACTATCTGGGTGGAGAGGCCTACTGGGCAGGCGGGCTGCACCTCTACACCCCCCTACCATTCAGACCTGGGAAGGGAGGCTTCGGAGATCTTTTTAGAACGCATTTCTTTCTCAATGCAGGCAACCTCTGCAACCTCAACTATGGTGGGTGCATGGAACATGATACGAGGTCTGGACCTCTGCTTCTCTGCTTGCCTGCTGCCTTCTGTCAGTCTCTTTCTCCCTTATTTGTTTTTTTTTAAGTTACTCGTGTGTGCTTCAGTTTGGTCTCGTTGTGTGTTGTGCAGGTGAGGGTCCCAAGGCGCATCTTCAGAAGCTGGCCGAGTGTATTCGCTGGTCTTACGGGGCGGGCATCGTGCTGCGGCTGGGAAACATCGCCAGACTGGAACTCAACTACTGCGTGCCAATGGGAGTTCAAAGTGGCGACAGGTCGGAGTCTAGTTGGGTTAAGTGGGAGCTACATAACAGTGATGTCGGGCATTTTATTCAACATGCAGAGAAAAATCATAACCCTCTGCGTTTATTATAATAAGAGTCTGTATGTTTACACCTGACACAAACGTGTGTCCTGGCTGATCTCATCTCAAATGGACACGTCAAGGATGCTTGGAGGACGCTTTCAGATCCATTCACCACGCTCAGAGGTGGTTTAAAGCTGAAGCACCATTTAATCATCGATGCGCCTCCATAAAGTCATGCGCCCAATTTCAAGGAGCCAAAAAAGAACCGTAGGAGCGAGGAGAGATGCCTCTCTTTTCTGTTACCGCATTTATTCACACAAAAAGTTCAGGATGTTCAACTTTCAGTTGAAATTTACAGAAAGTGTGAAAAGTTCCTGCTACACTGATCTTATATCATGAATGCAGGACATCATGTAGAATCATTCCATGGTAATTACTTCATTTCAAACCAACGATTGAAAGAAAAACCAAACGTCTCAGTAGTAACTTGTCGTGTTGTTCTGATGATGTCAGAATGTAAACCGTTTGATGAAGAGGACTGTTTAGATACAAGCTGGCATTGAACCAGAATATGTAGTGGTGGATTTAGTGGTTCAGACAGTGTTTTTTTATGTGGTTGGAGAACAGCATGTTGCATAATAGGTTTTTAAACATTAATATAATTGGTCCAACGAACCCTAAAAATTCTTCTAGATATTTATTTAGATCTATTATAGCTGGATGTTCTGGCTTCATAAAATTAATTAAAATTGCTGCGCTTTTGGCAAGTTGACAGGAAGCACAGTCACGGCAAAATATACATACATGTTAGTTGGAACAAGTCGAAAGAAAATCCAACATTGAAGGAAAGTAAAGGAGCAGGGGAGAGGGCTGCCATTACCTTCACAGTAAATGTACAGGTGATCGTTGACATTTTGGAGACTTTTCTTCATCCCATCAATACAAAGAGCATCTAGTGGTGCTGTGGTAATTTTTTTTAGGAATATACTGCATCTTCCCAGGGAGCAAACAGCATGACATTTTTCTCCAGGAAAGGCTTCAACTTGGCAAACAGTCTGAATCTCAATCTGACTGAAAATTTGTGGATTGGAGGAAGAAACGTCCATGACAAGGTTGCATCCTGCAAAGCGGATGTAAGAAAGTTTGAGCTGGATTGATGAAGAATGTTGTTTTTAAATCATGAAGTTCTGACCTCAGAGAATTCCAGCTTTTTTTAAAGCCAGAGTAGCGGCTGTAAAGTACTAATCGTACCTACAAACATCTTTTATAAGTGGCGATTCCATCATTTTTGCCAAGAAGCATCTATGTGGAGTATAGAATTGACAGGGACGATGTTGGTATTGCAGATGGTGAAGCAACTTTTTATCATGAGCATTTTCAGGCTTTTTTAATGGATGAATTCAGACTCTGTAAGATTAGTTTAATTGAATAAACTTGAGTGCAATTCCTCACATTTACATTCCCATCCATTTGCGTTCAAATCAGCCAGAATACCCGTTAATACCCTCAACATACATTATCCCTGCTACATGCTAACACGTTGCTGCTTTGTAATTTATCATCTAAAAGTTCACGAGACATCCTGACTCCTCCCTGCTTTGTTTTTTTTCCTTCTCTTCTCCTGCAGAATATGTGACGGCGTCCAGTTTGGAGCTGGGATTCGTTTCCTGTGACCTCTCTCCATCACTACCCTCACTGCTCCAGCAGAGTCCCACGTAAAAAGGGAGAGTGATGTCATTGTTTTTCCACCTGTAACTTGTTGTAGAGCGTGAAACACTAGCATGAGTCCTATGTTGTGGGGAAATGAACCTGACCTCCCTGAAACCTTCTTTTATATGCACCAGCTGAAGCTGTTTGATAGCAAAGTGCCAGTGTTGGACCACACATACACAACTAATCCCATAATTTACCAGCTAAACTGACAACAAAGACAAAAACAATCCAGTATAATCCTTCAAACCTCCCTGCATCCATTCACATTCATAGTTTTTCTCATTCATTTCCATCACTGGCATTTTGTTTGTAGGAAAATCGTCCACAAGTATCTTCACACACTGGGATTCTTGTGGTGACACTAAGTAAAGAGATTTTCCAGAATGTTAAAAGATTTTGGGCATGCCCCCCCCTCCTCCTCGGTTTTTTTTTTGCCTTTAAACAATGCTTCTCATCCAGGAGCAGGACGTGTGAATAATTGTGAGATTTTAATGGTCGGTTGTACTGTGTGAGCGATCCATTGCAGCTGCAGGGGGAACGAAGCCAGAGAATGATGCAAAAACCGAAGAGTCTGGGTTCAGTGTTCGTCTCTTTGGCTGGCAGCAGAGGTGGGAAGCATCCCCTGAGCAACTTCCACCACTTGTGCTCTTACCGTTTGTCCTCTTTTTGATGTTCTTCACAAATAAATCACAGCTGCTCCCTTGGGTTTCTCTTCTCTCCTTTCTGATGTTTTGAATTTAATAATTTTTTTAATATTTGATTTATATTCCTTTCACTAGCTCATGGGACAAAGGGACCTCTGATAGTGGGAATAAAGGCTCTTGCCAGGAAATTATCAGGGGAAAAGGGCGCAGTGCAACCTGAACGCAACACTTGCGTACCTCTAAGATTGATTGCACTGTCCTCTTTAGATGGCACGAATAAGTCTGCGTGTCACTGCTTTTTTTTTCTTCCCCTGCCAGTTGAAAGCTGACCATTTTGAACCTTTGCTCTGCAGGAACCTGTGCAGGGCAGTTGGAAGTGGATGGTACCAGGTGCAGTTTGGGCCAAATCTTGTTCAGTGTGGGAGTAGAAGCAGCTGTACATCAAGGGAATGCTACAAAGCAAAGAGCCAGAATTATGCAACAGCTATTAAATGTCAAATGTCAGCTTGCAGCAGCTTTTAGTCTTGTAGTTTTGTTTAATTCTGCAAATCTATAAATTTTATTTAGATAATCATAAATTGTTGTTTTTAGTTATTTAAAGTACAGGCTGTTCTTAGAAGTAATCTATTATCATTTCTCTCTAGGGCTTTTACTGATCTGACCTGAATTTACAGACTCGTTTTTAAACAGATTGGATGTAATTAAAAGGGCTTTGCAAATAGCCACAAAAACAGATGAACAGATTAAGTGACAAAAGAATATTTAAGCTTTAATTATTTTTTAATGCATAATAAAATGACAAAAAGAAATAGGAAAGTAGTAAAAATTCTAAAAAAAAAAAACATGGAATAAAAATAAGTTTAAATCAACATTTTAATTATTTTAAAAAGAAATAAAATTTAGTTCGAATAATAAGTTAACATACTACACCCACTAAAACCTATACAATTATAAAACAGATACATGAATGAATAATTGGGTGTCGGTTTATATTCAGGAATATATTTTCTGTCTCTGAGGATTTCGAGGAGCTTCCTGGCTCATGATGGATGTTGCCTGCTGTATAACAATTTAGTGATGCATAAACTTATCATTTTAACAGATAAATCTGGTTTACCCCAGCTAAAACTGAGCAAAAGGAGGGTTACCACCTACACAAGAATTGATACAAAGAGACAAGCAAATGGTTCTGCAGTGCAAAGGAGTCCCTGAGGCTTCGGACATTCAGAGCCATTGTGATTAATGTCCACACATTGTCCTTATTTTAAGAAAAAGTCAGGCTACATGTTGTTAATTCAACTTTGGCTTTATCGAAGGACAAGAATCCACCAGAATACGTTAATTATGGTGAAAATGTCACTTTTAAAAGTTTAACACCAATCATGGTTCCAGCACAGGGTGGGACAGGCTGTCCATGGCTTTGTAGTATTTCCATGAAGGGGGTCCTCAGGGAAAATAGGTTGGGGACCACTGCTGTAGAGCATACTTCTAAATACAAAATCTCTTCCTAGAAAGTCAGGTGGCCTTCATGTGAGTTTTAGAGGATTCATTTCATGCTGATGTTTACTCCCTGATGTTGCAGCAGAAGGTATGTGGCAATGTGGAAATACTACTGGCCTATTTGTGGGACAAGTAATATGGTAGCTTACTCTTGGATAACATTAGTTATGACACAAGGCTGACCAGGACATCTAACTGTATGTCCACATCTACTATACCACTAATTCTGTGTATTGTAGCTAATAAACAGAATAAAAAACTAAAGAATGCATTACAATATATATTTAGATTTATTTATTAAATTTATTTAAAAGGTATGAATAAATAATATATTCACGTAATAACATCTATTGAAACCGCAGAAAAAAACAGCATGGTTTTGACAATCTGAGGAACTTCCTTAATGTGAACGCGTGGCCGACGAACGCGGCGTGATCGCGCACGCAGCTTCCAAAGCGGCACGTACTATATCGACTGACTGGCGAGTATAAGCTGGCTGTGGCAAGCCTGTACATACCACGGCATCGGGCACTCGCACTCACGCACACATAAGGGGGTAGGTGCGAGGTGACAGCAGCGTGCATACCTCAAAAGCAGCTTGGATAGATTCTTCCCCCGTTTGGATAGCTTCTTTCATTTTTTTGGGGAAAAAAAAAATACAAACACCGCCATTATGTTGTGGACAGCGAGTCAAGTCATAAGGAAATTCTCCACCACCTCCGTGAGTACTATCGGGTTTGGAGCTGCAAAGAATGAATAGTGACTTTATTCTATTTGGTTTAATTTAAGAAGATCATGCCTGCATGCAAAGCTTCAATCTAGGGTACATTAGGACTGAGTCAGACTCGGTTCTGATTGCGGATCAGTCAGTCTTCACGGTCATATCCTCAATGATGGTGCACAGTTTGCCACGTTAATGCATGCTCACTACGCCGGTGGTTCACTGTACAATAAGCGGAGAAGTTGCATCATCATGTGGGCTTCACATACTTAATGTACACCGTCAGCGGCTTAATAACAATCCCACCGGTGTGCAAGCATGACTGCTGACAATGAACCCAGTATTTCACCATGATTGGCTCTCCTCTGCAACCTGATGCACCGCAATTTCACCGGTTTGTTATTAATGACCTCAGCTGTAGATAGTGCATGTGAATGCATCATGAAACACGTCATGTAATAACTCGATCCGGTGCATGCTGCACTTGACAGGAGGACCGTGTGGATGATCATGTGAAACCTGACACATGTGCTGCTGTTCCAGTCAGATTGGGGTGGGGTCACAGCCATGCACTTGGAAGGTTTAACCCTCATCCAGGGTACGAGAAGTTCCTCAGCCAATGGATTTGGTCAGAGCTGGCTTGAGCCAGTACCAGAGAGCTGACAACTGTTAGGACATATTATTGGACCACAGCTATGAATGACTAAAACAAATAAACTACAAAGAGTGGAAGCTTTCAGTTTAGTCTGAGGAAATAATCAGTAATGTGAAGTGATTTTACAGAGTTTCCCTCAGACTGGTTGTAGTTGAAATACAAAATTACAATGTCTTTCTCAAAGTGTTTTAGTAACTGTAAGTGAATATTTTTTATTTCTGGAGCTGTTAATGTGCATTGATTTAATATAATAATAATTGTTTGCTTCCCTTACAGAATTACTACCAGAATAAACTCAAACTAGCTATAATCGGTCAGAGCCTGTTTGGCCAGGAAGTGTACAGCAACCTGAGGAAACAGGGTCACAAAGTTGTGGGTGTGTTCACAGTCCCTGACAAAGATGGCAAGGCAGATCCCCTTGGTGAGTTACCTCTCTTGTTTTCCATATCTTGGTTTTATTAAACACTATACATAAATGGAAAATAAATAGAGAATAGGGAGCCATCTCTCTCTCAAACGGAACTGTGATGGCGAGAAAAGGACACAAGTATGAGAAAATATTATACTTTGTTAAAATTGCTACCCCATTGTTGACTCTCCTTGTGGTTTGTTACCTTTAGAAAGCTTAACCTCCTATATTTGAACAATTAATTTTCGAAGGTCATATGATGTTCCCAATTTACAGTAGATCTTAAACTAAAGGAAATTAAGGGTCCTGGACAAGTTATAAGACTGTGTTGTTTTTTTACTTTTATCTTGGTATCTGGGTCGTTCTGCATGTTGAATATAGAAGTAACATAATTGGGTTTCAAATCAAATTATTCTTTGGCTGGTCCTATGGAGGGAAACCTGATAGAAATTCTTATAAATGTCTCCCAAACGTAGAGCTTAGACCACAAAATGCACTTGAAAGTGTCTACGACAAGGTTAATATAATATAATATAATATAATATAATATAATATAATATAATATAATATAATATAATATAATATAATATAATAT
>JAOXYM010000025.1:6392342-6402604 GCA_028567055.1 Leptatherina wallacei
CATTCATTCATTCATTCATTCATTCATTCATTCATTCATTCATTCATTCATTCATTCATTCATTCATTCATTCATTGTGTCCTTCTCCACAGGGCATGAGTTCTGTGTTCTTCAACAAGGGTGAGAACTGCATAGCCGCCGGACGTCTGTTCGTGGAAGAGTCCATACACGACGAGTACATCAGCCGAGTGGTGAGTGGACCAGAACACCGACGCTGTGTCCTTCCAAACTTCCATATGTGTACCATAAAGAAACTAAAGCAGCTTTACATGTAAACTGGTAACTGTTTGCCCGCCGTTATTCTTCAAGGTGGAGGAGATCAAGAAGATGAAAATCGGAGACCCTCTGGATCGGTCGACAGACCACGGCCCCCAGAACCACAAAGCCCACCTGGACAAACTGCTGGAGTACTGCGAGACGGGAGTGAAGGAGGGGGCCACGCTGGTGTGTGGAGGCAGACAGGTGGACAGGCCAGGTAGATCACACTCAGGCAACCATCTTTACTCACCACAGTGTATGTCAAGGGGATTAGGGTTTTATTTGAAGTGTTGTTATTCATTGACCAATCAGACTTTATTTATAGAGTTTTGTACAAAACTGAATGCAAATGCAAAAATGAAGTCTTAAAAATGACAGATTTGACCTTGTTCCACTCTAATGTGCGAAATAGACTATTTTAAACCATGTTTAATGGGTCATAAGGGTTAAGAATGCTATCACATTTGAGGGGAAAACAAAAAAAAGGTACATTTGTGTGAAGAGATCATTAAGTATGACAAAATCTGGAGGGTATTACAGGATTAAATCAAAATGAAATGATTAAATTGGCTAGTTGGTAAAGCAGTAAAATGAGCTCTATGTTTGATCTTAGTCGACATTTGTTTCCCTCCAGGTTTCTTCATGGAGCCCACTGTTTTCACCGATGTGGAGGACCACATGTTCATCGCCAAAGAGGAGTCATTTGGCCCCGTCATGGTGGTGTCCAAGTTCAAAAATGGGTGAGTCAATGTAACGAGCAATTTGGCATCAAGCCGCCACATTATTTCTGTCGCTAACCTCCACCCCCTCCCTCTGTCCTCCCCCCCCTCCAAACCCCAGCGATGTGGACGGCGTGCTTTACAGAGCCAATGACACCGAGTACGGCCTGGCCTCGGGCGTGTTCACCCGCGACATTAACAAAGCCATGTATGTGAGCGAGCGCCTGGATGCCGGAACCGTCTTCGTAAACACGTACAACAAGACCGACGTCGCCTCACCATTTGGAGGCTTCAAGCAGTCCGGCTTCGGCAAAGACCTCGGTCAGTAGAAATTGATATTTAGTGAGATTTTATGATGTGAAAATGTTGTTAATGGTTTAAAAAAAGAAAAGAATTTACACTTAAATAGTGCGGAGAGTTTTTTGGAGTGTTCCTCAGAAGTCCCACAAGCTCCCAACCGGTTCATGTTCTCTGTTTCCACCACAGGAGAGGATGCCCTCATGGAATACCTCAAGACCAAAGCAGTTACTGTGGAGTACTGAGGCTCGGCTCTCCCAGCGAACTCTGACCTGCATCTGTCCAGGAAAAGAACTGGTCAGTCTGTGCGGGTCAGACATCCAGCGTTCAGTGCATTCAGTGTGCTTCTGCACAGCCATTTTCCAGTCAGCGTGTGTGAGTGCGAGTGTGTGTGTGTGCGGACGTGCGTGGTCGTGAGTACTGTACAAACTATCGGAGAGCTTGGTGGTTGGACGATGTGCCTGTCTTTGTTCTTGGGTTTTCTCTGAAAATTCACATGAATCTTGGATTAGGGAAGAGATTTTTATTTATTTTTTAATTTAAATTCTTCCATCTGGATGGAACTTCAGCCAGGACACCAACCTGCCTAATGTGAGCCGAGCTGTTCATTTTTCAGTTCTTTAGAAAGACGCATTAAAGAAACACAGAAGTGGGTTTAACAGAAAACATCACTCCTTATTTCTTCCTGAAACCTCTTTTTGTCGAGCTGTTATCTTTGCTGATTCTATCCATACTACATCTCCTTTTCCTTATTAACTATTAATGCCCCCTTTAATGTTCTCTAACTCTTTTATACTCTCATTACTGGACATGCTGTTGTGTACATAAATATCTCTGATGCTGTGTATGTATAGTTGATTTCAGGTCGAGTTCGGGAGTTTGCTTGTATTCACGTGACGTAACATGCACCTTTATTAATTATGCGTTGTATGAAGTGGTGGTCAACCTAGCTTATTGTAGACCAGACTGTATGCCTTTTTTATATTTATTTTTGGTGGTTCCAGTGGTTGAAATTGTGAGGTTACTTCATGGTTCCTCATAAAGTCATAATAAAGGGAGAGCAAGACGAGGATTTTACAAAAAGACATTGGGAAAAGTCTTTCGTTGGGATCAAAGGGAGTTGAGACAAATCATGCCAGACTTTGCAGTCAGTTGCTAAACAGGAATCTTACATGAGTTGAGCTTATTTTAACCTGAGTTAATGTTTTTCTGCTTCATTCACCAGGATGTTCTAGCAATCGTTATGATGAAGACGGTATAAACGAAGAAGGCCACGATGTAGCAATGATGCTATAAAAACACCAGAAAGTGTACTAAATGAGCAGAAACAATGTAGGATTTGTTACGCATACCCATATTTTTTTAATGAATATATATCTGCAACCACAATACTTTTGGAGTTGTAGTAAAGGGAACACTTGTGAGATTTGTTAAGATGTGTAAATATCGATATATGTTAGTGGTGAAGAATAAGTTTAAGACGGCACAAAGGGAAAAAAATTCAGTCTTGCCTAAAAGGTCAAACTTTTTAAAGCAAAGTAGAACAAAATTAGAGAAGTTTTAATACAGATGCACCAGGAGATTTTTCCGAAATGGGCATCTTGCCACATTTTGGCACCAACTGTTCTCGAGGTAAAGGGTTAACAGAAACTATAGATAGAGACGCAAGATTAGAATGGAAACACACAAAATAGTGTACCGACCCAAATGGTAACGCTCAGTGGAAACTGGGCTAAAGTCCCCTCATTAGGGGACCTCCAAGCTATAAAAGGCTTCCAAACGTTTTCACGCTCTCATCTGTTTGCCATGTAGAAACTCATCTGAAGCAGCATAGTTTGAGGAAATCGGGGAACTAAACTGGGAATTTCTTTAATTCAAAGCTTAAAAGTGCAGCATGTAACAAAATCAAAGATTCATAACAGTAAAATGTAACATATCATTAAAAATGCCTTTTTTAAAGATCTAATTGCTTTATTAAAATAGCTGTTAAGTTTTTATTCTTAGGAGCTATTTATATCTACTAGCTGTGGGGCCACATACATAGCAGCTGCCATATTTGTGCCACAATTTTTACTATGGTGTCTCTGAATGGACAAACAACTTTTAAAGTAGTTACCTGTAGAGCAGTCATCGCTGCACCTGAGGAAACTGGATCCACGCACAGATAAAAACCGATTTATGTCTGGAAGAATTTTGGACACAGACAGCCACCGTCCATTCACTACTGTGCTTGGCATTTCTATGCCCGTTTTTACCAGCAGATGTCAGTCATTCTTACAGTGTACCTTTTTAAATCTTTCTTAGATGACCATAAGGATGTATAACATCACTTTGCTTAGCTTTCTTACAGTCTCTAGTGTGTGCATCTACGTTTAAACTCGCGACATCTCACACCTTCTTTTGCACGTTAGCCATTTTTGCTTGCTTGTTTGTTTGACCACCACTTCGTTCCCCTGGAACTTGGGCATGCAAAAGCCCCGTGAATGAATACAAGCAAACTAAGTCCAGGACTCGACCAGATATCACTAATGAAGTTTTCTTCGCTGGCCAGAACTCAGCAAAAAAAAAAAAAAAGCATCAAACTGTGAGAAGAACCAGAAACACAAATGAAAATTATTTATCAAGTGAGGTCATACTGACGCTGTTAGATTGACTCAAGTCTTAATGAAGTTACAGAAGGCGATTCATATCTGATCACTTCGACATTTTTTTTTTTTTTTTTTTTTTTTTTTTTTTTTTTTTTTTTTAATTCTTTCAATTGTGAATATGCACATTTCATTTTCTAGATTTGGTTGCCCTGTTGTGTCGTGTTCACGATATACGAGCATCCATGAACAATTTAGCTAAGAGCTCTTTTCCAGCACTGGCTTGTTTTGATCGTATTTGACATTTAAAAATGTATCAGAAATTGTAATAATTTAACAACAATTTTTCTTAGAAAAATCTTTTAGAAATGGTTCACTGTATGGGGTCCGAATGTACAGTTTCTCATATTTGAAAGCCTTATTTTTCATATCATTCAAAGATGGTATAAGCACACAACATATTGTAAAAAATGCAGTATTTAATTGTCACTAGAGGAAGCTATCGTTAGCCATCTTTATTTTATCTCCATTCTGCACGCTTTGGTTGTTTACATCATTTATTTCCAGCATCCTAGATGTTGACGTTCACTCTCTCCTTCCTTTGTCAAATCTGACTTTCTTTGTAAATATTATTTTTACAAAAACCAGGATAAAAGGAGTATTTCATATATTTTTGACACTGTATTTGTCATAGAAACAAATGTATATGTTATAACCCTTTATCGACACACCAGCTAAATGTTTTTATGCATCACTAATGTGAAAAAAGTTGTGAGATTAGTTTTATATTTGTGTCATGTGGTGATTCCAGGCAGCAAGGGCTACGAAGCGAGTAATCTCTCTCTGACTGAGAGCTGTCCCCCTCAATAAACAGTGTTTTATTCAGCAGTGTCAGTGTCGGGTGTCATCTTTGATTTTATTTCATTTGTCATGCTGATTATGTAAATTGTGTTCACACACTTGGATATTTCAGCACAACTCCCATTTAATAAAAGCAATTTTCTGTGGGTACTGCCAGGTTGGCCAATCAACCGCACTAATGTAATGCACCTGATTTTTATTTATTTATTCATCTATTCTACAAGCAGACCAGTCAGGCTACTGGGGATTTTCCCGTGGTCCAGGCCTGGATTTAGGATTTTAGCTACTCAAGTCATTGGCCTTCTTTGCCTTATGTTGCTTTTTATGTTTTAAATTGTTGAAGGATCCGGATCAGGACCACGACTCTTTGATGACAAAGCAGTGCTCTCCGGACCTGGAGATCTATCATCCTGCAGGTTTTAGTGTTTCCTTGGTACAACCCACCTGATTAAAATGAAAAGGTTCTCCAACAACTTGACAACTTTTGCACCAGCCAGTTAACGAGCCATTGATTCGAGTCAGGTGTGTTGCAGCACTAAAACCTGCAGAATGGCAGATCTCGAGGACGGAAGTTGGTGGCCACTGCAGTGTACAGTTCAGCATCATCTTGCAGAAATAAGCAAGGTCTTCCATGATGAAAGCATAGTCTGGATGGGACTGTAAACCTCTGAACTATCCATGCCATACCATCAGAGATGCAGGCTTTTATTGCAAACTAAATCTACCTCCAGGTATCAATACAGTTACCTTGTAACCTTTTTCAACTGAGCACTTATAACAAGCTGGAAGGTCACTTTAGTCTGAAACACAAAGGAGCCTTTTTTTATTTTATAAATGTGAAATTCTAGCAGATTTTCAGCAAATTTCTGACCGCAGAACTGCTTTATGGATCATGCATGTTTACATATGATTTCTTCTTTGCATGACGGAGCTTTAACAGAAATATGTTTTCAATACAGAGCGACTTCAGCTGTGCCCCTCTGACAGACTCTTTTGAAATTACGTTCTGTAATTGATGGAATATTCAACATTTTCCAATTATATATTGAGCAACATTACAATGAAACTCCTTCAGTGTTTGCAGACGTCTGAACCTCTGGCCCATCTTTTCTTACGAGGTACTTTGCCTCTCTATGGTGCTCTCTTTTTTCCTCTTACTTCTGATCATGTAATTGACCGATACTTTCCCAACCTTTGGTTGCCATCTTTTGCAGTCTAAACTTTTTTTTTAAGTATGCTGCAATCATCAAATCCAGGAAGAGCTAATAGTTCTCATGAAATATAAAAATGTTTCACTTTCAATATTTGATAAATGGTTTATTTTCTATTGTAAATAAGTTTTTCTATTCATTTACATTTTTTATAATTCAGAAAATAGCTTTTGGGTTTTTTTTCTTCCATGTGCGGTGCATTTCTCTAGTCAGTGGCATAAAACACATCTATCCCTCTTCTCTGTTCCATTATTTCATATTAAAGATTTAAAGGTGAAACCAACATTTCTGAATCAACAATTATTAATGCAGTAAACAAAAACAAATAAACTTTGATTTCACATGTTTCTTCTTAACTCCGTCCCACATGTAAGCGTGCATGGCCGGGGCTTAAACTGATAAAAGATCATGTAAAACAAAACAAGCTGATCCACAGAAACCTGAACACATACTAATAGTGAGGTCACGTGCTCAGCTGATGTCCAGACAATATGAGGTTATTACAGTATCTGTTCTTGCTCTTTTTATGTGTATAAAATAAAAAATTATATTTCAAATGTCTTTCCCATAGGGATGAGAAAAGTCTGCAAGTCTCCACGCAGGAGCTTTCTGTTCCTCTCAAGGAGATAAAAAAGATCCCCAGAGGTAGTTTTTCCAAGTAGCATCTCAAGTGGAGAAGAAACTTTGTCCAGCGAAGTCGTCTACTCCCGCTGCTCTTCCACAACCTGGATGTTGACCACCTTCTTCTTCTTGCCTTCGTGTCCGGGCAGTTTGAGGTTCTGCTCTGTGATCTCGCTGTCATCGTTTTCAGAGTCCGACGTCTCCTCAGAGTCCGCCGTATCCTCGCTGCCTTCAGAATCGATGCCTGACCCGTTGAGCTCCACCAGCGCTACATCCTGGGAGCGGTGGGGGAGAAGGAAGAAATCACACAACTTTATTTACATGTATTTAATTCCATTTCCATGAAATAAAATGAAATTTTCTGGATGAGATGTTTTTAAAACAGTTCCGTTAGTGGAAAAAGTCCAGGCCAAATCATGTTATCTATCCATTTTCTACAACTTATCCGAGGTAAAATGAGCCCAGCCTCCAAAGAAAGCTAATTTCAGCCACTTGTATCCACGATCTCAACTGTGGTTCCATCCTGCTACTTTATTCTTTTGCTCACTAATCTAAAGATTCTTTCACAGTCGTATACGTCTATGGAAAGTGACGATGAAACTCAGGATGATGGTAGAATGACACCCACCATCTCTATGACCCTTTCTGTCTCCTCCACATTTTCTATGTCAAAGCATCCGGCAGGAGCATCCTCCATCTGCTGCTTCAGCTTCTTGTTAGCCTCGGCCATCTGAGGCAGGAAGGTGTGCAGCCGCTCCAGCACTGATGCACACACAAATCAAACAAAACGTAAACCATATAGCATGATTTGAATTATTTGACCATATAGCATGATTTGAATTATTTGTTTTCCTGTGAGGAAGTCTCACCGTTGCTTCTTGGGACTCTCTCTGTCTGCAGGGATGTGTCAGCCTTTGGCTTGAGGAGAAGTTTCTCACTGAGACCTGGTGGCGCAGGAAACAAGTTAATGAGGCTTGATGACAGAAAATCTACAAAGAACTGGTGGAGGTTCGAGGATTATGGAGATAAAAAGTGGAAACATAACTGAGAATAACCCTGAAAACTGAAGTAAAAAAAACATCTGGGACTGCAACAGCCAGGCCACATGTTACAAAAACCAGATGTGAATGAGGTGTTTGTACTACTAAAAGGAAATTAACTCGTTTACTTGTCTAAAACCACTGTGGTGCGCAGTTGTTTGACAGATTTTTTTTAATGTAACATAATTTCAACCCGGTCTTCTGTCATTTATTCTCCCTCATTTTCACAGTAAGAAAAAAATGAATCATTCAAACCTGCGCCATTTCCGCATGTCAATAAAGCCCGTGAACTCGTTTTCTTTGTATTTAATTCCATTTTATGAAAAGTGGGACTTTGTTTTCTTCGACATGTGTTACTTATTAGTTCCACATCCGGGACAAAGTTCAGCACTTGATTATCTGACATTTGCTGGAACAGCGCCCTCTAGCGGTCAGGAAGAACCAACACGCTAGATAGCGCTATTGGGCGTAAGAATAAAACTAACAGCACCTTCAAGCCCCGTTTAATTCAACCTATTCAAAGATTTTATCTGAGTTTCTAGTTTTTCGTACCCTTTAAAACCATACGATGTGTTTTTAAAAGCAACTTTTACTTACACTGAGCTTGCGCAGTGCAACCGACATATCTGAGTGGCACTTTTTGTTCTGTTTTATAGAGAATATTTGCAGCAAGAGGTCTCACTCTTAATTCGATATATGATAATAATTATGCGTTTTATTGCGTTAATCTTCGTCTCATTGATGTGAAATACTGACTTTCTGTACTTAATCAAGATGACAAATGTATATATAAAATATCAGTCTTTTGTAAGATTAAATTAATTAAGATTGATTAAATATAAAAGGAATTTGTTTTTGTTAATGTACTGCATATGCTGTGGCGTATGCTTTTAACTGCATTACACAATTATAATTTTATTTATAGAGGTAATCTGTATGAGAAAAAAATTTAAGATAAAAAAAGAAGAAAGAATGAATAATTTAACAATAATACGCGTGATATTTTCAAAACGACTCCCTCATCGCTTCTTTATTGACGATCTTTGGTGGCAATTTTTCACAGTGACGCGGAGAACGCTGGCAGCCTGTCAAGGCAGAGTCGCATCTCTACTCCTGGTTGAAATTCCTCCTTACTAGAGAGGTAACTATCAGAAAGAAGAAATAAGAAGCAAAATATTGAGAATTAATTAAGTATTCCGCTGTTTTCCTATTCACTGGTCAACTCTAGCTAGTTTTCCTACTGGTTCATGCGTAACGTTGAGCGAAACGGGAGCTTACCTGCTTCCTACTGTTTTGATTCCTATACAGCTAGCTAACAGCACCGTGTTATTTAGCTAACATGAAACAAGCCAGTGATTTTTTTCTGTAAATGTATCGGTAACTGTTTGTTAAACGGCCTGTTTAACAGCAGAACCAGAGTCGCTAACATAATGTGATAAATTGAGACTGATGATGTGGAGGCCTGAACAGTGATGAAGTAGACAAAATATGGTCTTCTCTAAGGTTGTCTGGTTCAAGTACAGAGCAAATAGATGAAAACAAACTCTCAGAACATGAACAGATTCCAGTAATGATCAATTTTATTTGATGATCTTCCTGTCAAGTTAAAGATGCAGTTCTGTAGTTTTTGTCAGTCTTTAAGGATGACTTCTTTAAGAAGTCAGTGTGGAAATAAAGGAAAAGACAAAGTTTCCGGCTATCTGTTGAGCTCTGGTGAAGCACATTGAGATGTATTTCTGGTCTTGGTTTACATCAAAGCTGCATTTCAAACAATACAATTCTGCTTTCTGCATCGAGCCCTTATAAATAAATGCTTATGTTATTTGTATTCATCATTGTTCTTTTTTCCCTCATCTGTTTTCATGTTTATTTGCTCTCAGACAGATGCATCCCAAAGACCAGTGGAAGCATGGGTGGTGCGTCTGATCCAGTATAAACCACTTTATGTATTGTTTTAAGCCTGGCATCAGATTGGATCACAAGAGATGAGACATTGCAACATCCCACATCATGAGCATCCAGAATCTGGGAGGAGCTTTAGGGGACTCCCTTGGCTCTAGCCTGACAGTGCGTATGAGTGGGGCAGGTGGTGGGTGGAGTGCTCTCTCCCTGAAACCTGTGCCCTCTGCACGGATCACCTCATTCTTCCAAACCATGGTTCCTACTGGTTATACCAAACTACAGGAGGAGCGGTTGGCCATGGTGGACCTTGGAGCTAAACCTGAGGGTGCCTCACTACAGAATGGCTACAGACCGGAGACATCTCATGTAGAAGGAAGACGGATCCTTGACCGGGCCTCTCGGAACTCTGTGACTTTATCTGATTGTGGAGATGGAGGCTACTCTGAGACAGAGCCCATGCTACCAGAGAGGAGACTCTCTGGTGAGGAGGCAGATGCGGAGGATGAAGAAGATCAGGAGGAAAGGCTGGGAGCAAATGTGTCAAATATGCCCAAGGAGTCTCCACTCGCCATGGCATTGCAGATTTTGTTGCCTTTCCTTCTTGCCGGATTTGGAACTGTATCAGCTGGAATGGTGCTGGATATTGTGCAGGTAAGCTGGGCCACAACACTCCTATTATTGAGCAACTTGCATGAATGAATGAATGAATGAATTATACTTTATTGATCCCCGAGGGGAAATTGCATTTTGCCAGTACAACCAATCCAA
>JAOXYM010000025.1:6411614-6425466 GCA_028567055.1 Leptatherina wallacei
TATAGGGTGCAGTAACTTTTCCATGTTACTCCTTTATCTAATCAAAGCATCTTGATGCTAACTTTGCAACAAAAAGACCTTCCCGTATACGCTACCAGCTGAGTTTGTGTGCACCTACCTAAGGGGCGGGGCGATATGGCCTCAAATCAATAACACGATATATTGGTCAGTTCATATTGATAACGATAAATGAACGATAACAGCATTTTGGTGCACAGTTTCCATTTCCCATCGATGTAATGTCAGATGCATGGGTCCAGCATGTGACTCTGTTCTGTACATGCTGGGAATCAGAGTTTTTGTAAAATATTTAATATGAATGAATTAAGACTGGGACCAATGAGCACTGACTGGACAGCCCCCAGTATTTTCCTATTTTTGAAATACCAAATTTATCGACATGTGAAAAATGATATCAGTTATCGTTGTAAATCTCGGTATTGGTAAAATTTGGATATATCGCCCATCCCTAACCTACCCGTTCAAATCTAATGCATCCAAACTCTTGACTGGTTCTGTGTATTCTGGTCTGGTGCAAGAAATAGTGACACATTTCTTCAATTTTCTCTCTGTGCCAAAACACGGAGCTTATACACGAACAAAGTTGCATCGTTGAACCTGGATAGAAAGTCGATAAAACCTGGCGCTCAGTGAGTGACAGTTTATTACTTTTTGTTCTTTATATTATGAGTGTAGCAGAGCGAGTTTTGCCGACTCGGATTAGATGCTGAGTCTGGACTGTGGATGGAGCTCAGAGGAGTTTTCATAGATCTCCACTCACTGAATCAGGAAGGAGGTGGGGAGTCTTTCCCTATCCAATATTAAAGCCAAGAGAGGTTTAATTATTCAGTTTTCAGTTAAACAGAAGAGCTGTTAAGGGATCAGGAGATATACATACATCATACAAGAAATCCCCATTCCTCTGTGGTTCGGTGTGGTGTTTAGTGAGGAATGAGGAAATTAAGATGCTAAATGGCAAAAAACCAACAGACTTTTGGACGTGTGAATCCATTTTGGCTGAGGAATCGTTAACAAAAGCACGCATGGGAAGAGGCTGAATGGTCTGTGGAAAATAGTCTTTTTATGATGCTTTTCATTTCTTTCATGATGGGAATAATTTCCCCAAATACAAGCCGCTTTACTTGATTTCAGTGATTTATGGCTCCATGCGGAGTTTTAATTAAAACGCTTGTCAGTTTTTAAGTTGACCCAGCTCCATGCTGAACTTAATGAATACTCACTAACCGCTCCATCATCAACAACACATGCTGTTTTATTCTCTTTTTATTGTTGAGAAGTAAGCACATTAGTCATTGCTATTAAAGGCTTGTGTCCCGTGGTAGTGTAAGTGCTTTTTTTTGGTCATTTGTTCTGAGAGCGAGCGTTTTCAGCAGTCTTGAGGAAAGAGAGGAAAAGCTCTGGACCCCCAGCATCTTTTTTCAGTGAGCTTTGCCTTTTTTCTGTGCAGCCGCTCAGAGCGCTTGGCGCTAGTGTCATCACTGACTGTCAGCTCAATAAAAGAAACTCAGAACAAGGAATGAAAATACGTGAACAGATCAGTTGCTGATGGTGATCGTATAAGTGGTGACGAAGCTAAAAGAGTCAGTTAAAATGAAAATAGCCCCGTAGTCTGCCCTGCAGGTAACATCAAAGTACACTCTGATGCTTTTTGTGTCCCTGAACAATGCCTCTGAAAGGGGGACTTGTCCCTCATGTAACCTGAAAACTTCTAAAACTGCAACTTTTAATAGATTGGGTTGTGGCAGGTTCATTCACTGACAGCAAGTTTTCCCCCCATTTAGTGCTCATTGTGTAAAATATATCAAAACAAACAGTAAACTGACAAATGGATAACTCAAAGCAGAGACAAACTCGGTCCTCCTCATTGTTGTTTTTGTTTTCTTTCTGTTTTACATTTTGAATTGATTGCAGCAACAAATCTTAAACATGTTGGAACGGGGATTTTTATCATTGTGTAGCATCCTCTCTTCTTTTAACATGTGGGAAGTGAAGGAAAAAAATTGTGGGAGTTTTAGGAGAGGAATGTTGTCCCATCCTGGTCTGATGCAGCATTGTAGCTGCTTCATGATGCTCCGATTGTTTCAACACCTGGACTCTTCTCCTGTGAAGCCATGCTGTTGTGATTGATGCAGTATGTGGTTCAGCATTGTCTTGCTGAGAGACCAAGCTGCCTCTAATGCAACCCCATACCATCAGAGATGCAGGCTTTTCCCAAGCTTAGTCTGCAGGACAAGGCGTCCACGGTTTCCAAAAAGAATTTCTCATTTTGATTTATCTGACCCCAAACCAGTTTTCCACTTTGCCTTAGATGATCTTTGGCCCAGAGAAGATGGTGGTGTTTCTGGATCTTCCTCACTTATGGCTTCTCTTTGCACGATACAGCTTTAACCTCCATTTGCGTATTTTCAAGCCAAACTTTGTTCACAGACAGGGATTTCTAGAAGTGCTCCTGAGCCCACGCAGTGATTTTCAGTAGAGAATCATATCTGTTTTTAATTCAGAGCTGCCCTGAGGGCCTGAAGATCACAAGCATCCAGTTTTGACCTTCAGCCTTGTGTCTTTGTTCACAGAGATTCCTCCTGATTCTCTGGATCTTTTGATGGCTGTAGATGATGGCTACACTGTATTACAGATACATTTAGGAACATTTGAGTGAAATTGTTCCACAATTTTTCGATGCAGTTTGCTGCAGATTAGTGGGAATAAAATATGGATTTATGAGATTTACATATTACACAGCGTCACTATTTTTGGGGTCTGGGGTTTTATATCATGAACTTTGCTTAAAGCAACTCAAAACATATTGAAGATAATTATCTTTTATAATGGAGTAAATTTGGATCGGGTTTTCTGAAACAAGGCATTCTTGGCTTCTTTTGGTGCCCTGTATTGAGACACTTCCCTCAGCCAACCAGTAGAGGTCCCTCCTGCCTCACTTTTTTAAAGCGAGGCTTTAACATCCTTTCCTCCCATCACACATTCCACATGTTTAATTCATGCCACACCCAGACCTGTGGTCTACCACCTTGCATTAGTTAAGACATCCCATACAGGAAGGTGTTTCCCTTGGTAAGCATTTCATACTAATTAACCTTTTTAGTTATAATTAAACTGGACAAGATGCATCGTTGTTATTATGTAGTTAATATTTCATAGATGTTGCCATTATGAAAGGAGCAGTTCAGCAACGCAAGCTAAAATGATTAAACAAATAAAACTCCATATTTCCATGGTAGGAAAGCTGTCTGGCTGGGGGACTTACATGACAGTGGCTCTGTTGTTCTTTAGCCCAGTTAAACAGACACATACTCGCTAAATTGGAACTTATGGTCAAACTCTCAGATGAACAGGCTCTAAATCCTGTCGATATATATTCATGTAAAGAAAAAAATTTCTTTAATGCTTCTGAGGCTGAAGGAATTTAACCAAGTATAGAAGAGACAGCAGCTAGAGCGACCGAGGAGAATCTGCTTTATTTATTTAGTGCTTTTAGCAAACAGGATTGCTGCAGAGTGATTTTTGTAAGAGGGGCTATGATGGATAAAAGCTGGGGAAGAAAGTGAGAAGTTAACATGGGATTCGAGTACAGGGATATGTTGCCAGAGCTTGTCATCATGTTCAGTATGTGTGTCTGGATGTGGCAGCACTTGGCATTTTAACCCTTTGTGGTCCCGCTCTACCATTTTGTAGGGCAAATTTTTCAGTGATCATCATGAATCTTAGTAAAGAATTGATTAAATAAACCTGCCTGAACATCTCTACCAATTGGTTTGGGTATGTAATACCAAAAAAAAGTGTTTGTTATCCCGTTGCTGTTTCAAATTTTGACCATTTCACTGTCGTTACTTTATTATTAACTTTGATCTCAACCATTTGCTAAAAAACATTTATTCGTATTTTTCTTGTTCAAAAGAAAATGCAAAGAAACATTTCTCTCTTGCTTTTCTTCTTAGTGTGGAAGTTAAAGGGTTAATGGCAGGCCGCAAAAGGAGACAAATGGGATCAAAATAGAGTATAAAGAGTGTGAAATAACTTATTAAGTATTGGTTTAGATCAGGGGTGCCCAAGTCCAGTCCTTAAGAACTACTATCCTGTAGATTTGAGATGCATCCCTTCTCCAACAGAACTGAATCAAATGGCTGAATTCTGTCATGCACGTCATATTCAGCTCTTTACAGGCCTGTTAACAAGCCATTAATTGGATTCAGGTGTGTTGGAGAAAGGTGCATTTGAAAGCTGCCGGATGGTAACTCTCGAAGACTGGATTTGGGGATCCATGGTTTAGATAATATGCAAGTATAAAAATAGGTCATAGCCACCGTGATATCCCTTTTTTTATCTGATGGTTTTAACGTCCATGTTACAGTTTTGATCATTTCCATCATTGTTTTGGTCTTTTTGTTTAAAAATCAATACATTTTGTTACTATGTAAAGATTTTCAGATATGCTTAAAGACTGAAATATAAGAACTAATATATAATTGCACTATTTAAGATTGCATATTAAAATAAAACAAAAAAATGTGCTGCAAAAATGAATAAATTAAGCTTTCCAAAAGATGATGAAATAGTGATGAAGAAAACGTCCATTTAAGACCAAAGCGATGTATTATAAAATTCACATTGTAAACAATTTACTTAAAAGCTGTAAAGGTAAAAATGATTTAGTTATATAATGAAAAATGTCCTCCTGATGAGCTCTGACTTGGTTTTTCTGTCAACATTCCTCCCTGATTGTCCAAACCAAGCGTCCGCCGTCCATAACGGCTGAGACAAGTTTAATAAAACTAACATTTCCAACCACTGCTCTTCTGTAAATGTATTTTTGTTCCCACTTGATTAAGAAACCTTGTCAACATTCATTTTACACTTTCTCACTGTGAATGACTGACAGGTTCTTCCATTATTGAACACGCTTCCTTTACAGGAAAACCTCATATTTCTGAGTGTGTGTGTGTGTGGAAACTCAATCTCAAGCTGTTTCATAAAATATGCAATTATGTTCACGATTGGGACTGAAATGTCCTGTGTGTTTGGAGCATCATACTGACACTGACAGGAATATCAATCGTTCCTTTAATGATTCGCTGCTGCTGTCGGAGGTGGGCCGACTCCTCTCCTCCTTAAAAATCCTACTTTAGTGTGTCTGAGTGTTTCCATTGCAATCAGACTCTCGCTAGCTGGTTTAGACCACATGCCTAGCATGGCATCATACCAGTGTGATGACAACCAACTTGATGCAACTAACAGCGATGATGCGATACGGAGGAAAGTTTGTATTTCCAGAGCTTACCTGACCTTACTGCTGTTGGCTGGCATCTTTTTCTTATTATCTTTTCAATACTGTATTGTGTGATGTCAGTAACTCTGCCCAGACCATCCCCTACCATTCTCCTAGGAACCTACAAATGAAAGGGGCCCAGAAATGTGATGTATGGCAATAGTAATAGTTGCATCCGTTGCACCACTTTATTCTTATTGCCTGGTTGCACAGGAAGTGAGGTTTCCTTTAACCAATCAATGGATTTCAGTGTGTTAAAGCTCCACCTTTTAGGGTTGAATCAGTAAGCTTGGGGACCCCAAAGGAAGGATCCCAAAAAAGTAGCACAGGTCAGATTGGATATTCTGGCACCCTTCCCAGTTTTTGCCTGGGAACGGTGCCAACCCATACCGTACTGTACCGAGCCAGACCAGTTAGTGGAAACAATGGCTTTTTATAATGGAAACGCACAAAACAGCGTATGGTACCGAGCCAAACTGCACCGCTCAGAGGTAATGAGCCAAAGTAGCAGTTTTAATCTGTAGTTAAAACAAGAAAGCATGAGAGAAGTCTCTGCTTCGTTGTTGTGTATTTCATTGTTTTGTTGGACGTGTCTCACAATCGATGCTGGTACAAAACTTCAGCTGCTAGGGTTAAAGCATACAAAGTTTGTTTCATCTGAGTGGGAAGTCTTGCACAAATATGTTTGTTGAGAAAATTTAATGTTGTCCAGTATGTTTGTTTTACGGCTAAAACAGCTTCAAATATGCTTTATGTTTCGCAGATATTAGCGTTAGTGTGCTATATGAAGCTGGTGAATATTTAATCATATCTGCTTACCATCACCATGTTTATATGTTTGTTTGCAGCTAATGGAGCCACAAAACCACCTTCTTGCATTAGTGTTGATGTTCTTCACTGACCTATAGGAATGAGTCTCTATCATGTTTCATGTTGGAGCCCAGAGAGGCATCATTTCACCTTCAGCCTCTTCTTCATCCCCAGACTCCTATCCCTATGTGTCATCATTGGTTTGCGCCTTCTTCATGTGTTTGACTCCTCTGTGGATGGTCATCTCCTCCAAGCACCCCGCCAGCCGCACCCTGCTCTACTCCGGATGGGAGCCAGTCATCACTGCCATGGTCATCAGCAGGTGGGTGTATGTGTTCAACCCCGAAAGGGGAAAGAACAGCTATTCTATGTTTGCTTCTTCCACTGTCTGGCTCATTTGATGACTCATCCGGTAAACAAATTGCAGCACCCGAACACATACACCCTCTGGTCCCATTGAGCCTGCTGTTTTACAAATAGAGTCCGTGGGAAGGGAATTATAATCCAGCTCGCTCACTCTCTCCGCAGCACTTGCCTCTCGACACACAGTGAAGGTGATACAACTTGTTTTCAGACTTTAGTGGAAGGACAGAATGAGAGGACATAAATATTTTAGTATTTACATCAACAGTCCAAAGTTTCTACACAACCTTGAAAAGTATTGAATTAGTTTTTAGTTTTTCTCAGGCCTGAAAAAGAAAAGAACAGGAGTAGTTCATTTTGGAAAGTTAAAAATCAAGTCAACAGATGTTTGCCACTAAGACTATAAATGAGTCCTGGCAAACACCAGAAATAGACCCTCCGGCTTTGCTGAGGTGGCGTCTCTGTGCATGTCAAAGCAGAACAGATAAGAATCGGACTATTTTCCTAACAATGTCAAGGAAATCTGGAAGGACTTGGGCTGTTTGAACAGCAGTGAGAAAAAAGAATGGGGCTGCAGTCCGGATATACAGAGAGCAGAGGAGAAATGACATGCCGTCATGGGAGAGGAAACACTGGATTTTATTCCCAACAACAAAAACAGGGTAAATCTGACACTGAATTCTACGTACCCATGTTGCCGTCCAGCTTAACGTGACATAACGGGGGACGTTTGTTACGCTAGTTAATGCTAACGGACTAAGAGACAACGGCTTTCTGTTTTTTATCTGATTTTAATTCATGTTATTGTCATAAAATAAGAAAGAAACGAAAACACACACCAGTGTCCGGTTGAATGAGTGATTGCAGTACCAGCCCTGGCGGATCATCTAATGTGGCCGGATACTGTTGGGGGTAGCCTTAACAAGCATTTATACTCATAAAAAAAGGAGCCCTCGTCCAGCCGATAACATTTGGACAATTATTTTCCAGTATGAGAGCTGAAAGAGGAAGATGTTATTTATTCAGCACAGCTTGATTCAGGTGCAAATGGGTTCAGTCCGTCACCTTTTTCACACCTTCTGAGTTTGCAGGTATGCATCTTGTTGCTTCGGTCATCATCAGTGGTTTGAATTACTAAAGAGCTCCCTGTAGGACCACATACCTCCTTAAGCTTTTTCTCTGGTTACTTCCACACCAGTCATGGTTGCGGTGTGGTGATATAACAGCCAGTCTGGGATTGTTAGACGAGTCAGATAACAGATTGTTGTCCAGTTAAGTCACAGGACATTTCCCCCATCCTGGGAAAGCTCCTCCTACTTCAAGGTGGGTGATAACAAAGGTTCTTTCAGACTGAAGATCTTGTGACTGTTTGACAGAAGTTCTCTCTCTGCAACCGGAAGGATTGTCAAAAACTTGATAGTCAGATTATTGCTGCTAAAAAATTGATGGCAACAGTGTCATCTTCCTCTTCATAAGTTTACTGCAGGGCTGAGCTCCCAGCTCTGAGCTGCTGCTGCTGCTGCTGCTGCTTATCATTGTTTTTATTCTAAGAGACTCTGATCACTTGATGGCATTTTTCAGCCATTTTCAGAGACCATGTGACAAGTCTGTATGTGCAGGGAGTTTCGGACAGTTTAGTCTTTTTCATATGAAGTAAAAGGATTAATTTGAAGGGATTTGTTCATTTACTCAGCCTCTGTGTTTAAAGGAAATGTTTTTTCAGTTTTCTAAATTGTTATTTTATCCTCAAATTGTTTATCATCAATGCAATCAATACAAAAAAATCAATGCAAGCAGTGCTACTATTTTTATAAAGTTCATAACTTAAAAAAGTTGGTCCCGTGCCGTGGTTATAAACATGTGATGCCTCCTAATTGTCATTTATTTTCTTCTGTAGTGTCGAAAAGGGTATCGAATATTAAACATTTTTTAGCTTTAAATGATGAAATCTCTCAAGGAGTCAGAGAAAAAGCATCGAAGGGTGTGTTGCTCTTTCAGAGCTCTCCATTCATGGCTGGTATTGTCTGGTCTGATAGCGGCTGAAGCCCCAACAAACAGAGTTTTGTGAACTGCAATCTTCCAGTCTGTGCTTTGAGACCACATAGGGTCCTTTTAGACTGTAGCTTCCTTTTGCAATCGCCTTCTGTAGTCTTGCAAGAGGATGCAGCTTCAATGTACCTTTTCTTTTTCACACCTGGAGGCAGGATGCTGTATCATCACAGCTTTACTGCAATGCTGTGTATTGGTATGGTGATTGATTTGAATGGTTTGTAGTACCTAAAACTGCTTTTTTCTTGCAAATATTTGGCAACATATTATCATAAGCTGTAATAATGCAACATGTATAAACCATGTTATAAACGTCTACATGTTCAGACCCATAGCTCTAAAAATGCCATGAAAAATTAACTTAGAAATCTGGAAATTGGGATCTGGAAAAAGAAGCCTGACAATCTGAAGAGCTGGTGAAGTCACAAAAATCAACAGTTTACACCTCTTTAGATGAATTTAGATGCAACAGCTCTTTTTCTGTTTCCTCTTTTATCTTTTGTTTTTAACATCAGCTGATCTAATAATGTTGTGTTCTGCAGCATCGGAGGACTCATCTTGGACAAAACAGTCTCTGACCCGAATCTTGCTGGCATTGTAGTCTACACCCCAGTTATCAACGGTGAGTATTGACGTTTTCTTTTGTTCTGCATGGTTTATAAATGTAGCCTGAAAGGTGAGAGCAGACAAGGAGTTTGGAAAAAAGCTGCAGCCAATTCTTTAATGAACCCTGTCCAGGCTCAACATTTAAACCACTGCGCATGTTGTAACAATGCAGTGTTCTGCTGGGAAAACCTGCATCCTGGCTTTCTCATGGATGCTACTTTGACACTAGTTCTTAGTTTTGCTCCCGCTCTACAACCACAACAAGTCCTCTTTAATTTGTCTGGGATTAAGGGTGCTTTTCTAGGCAATACTCTGGCTTTCGGAAACTGCTCATGCGTGTAAACAACTCTCCAGTTGGTATGGTTACTGTTGATAATCACGCCAACAGGGAGTGCCAGATGTACCAGCAGAAATTATTTAAGCAGCACAGATTCCAACCCAGAGTGGAAAATCGTCCAAAAATCAGTGTTTTAATGAAAAAAGCTCAAGAGGATGCAAAACAGAGGAAGAAAAGCACAGTACAAACAAACCCATGGTAACAGGCTGCCACGAGTGTGGCACCATTCTCAATTTGATGTTTTTCATTGAGAATTCATTCTATTATTTATGTAGATAAAACCTTAATCGCATTATTACGTCCCACTAGTGGTTTTGCAGCATTTTGCTGCCTACATGGATTTCAGCTGCTTTACAAGGCAGCTTCCAGCAGAACATGCTAAACAGGAAGGCTTTGGGAAGGAAAAAGGATGAGAAACTGGACTCATGCTCCAGTTTTTGAGGCAAATATGATGGATTTGAGTCATCATCATCTCACTGTGCTCTGTTACATGTAAAGGGGAATAGGAATGGCATAACCCATGTATAGCTAATGTTAAAACCATAATCAGAATGCTGTTTAACTTTGGTTAGTGGTTATGTAAATATTCCCAATGATATCCCATAAAGCCGATGATGGCTCTTTGCCTTAATGATGTCAATGTGAAGTAAAAGTTTACCTCGCTTTTTTCATGTAAGTTTAGCCACTGGAGTATTTTTGAAGCAATGTGATGATTTGTCCCTTGGTCAGTGATCTACATAGATACCACCGGATGTTTATTTCTGCCATCAACAATGAGCAAAACAACATCTTGCATCTGGGTTTGCAACATCATTCCTGGCTTCATGCCTGATCCTTTTTGGTCCAGTTTTTATTTCCAAAATATGTTGAATTATACAACTCAGGCAACCCTCGGGCAGACTTCTACAATACTTTTTTTTCTCACTTTATTTTATTTTATTTCAATTACAATTTTATGTTTTCCCTTCATTATTATTTTAGTTTTAATTAAATCAATTTTAATTTTACATGTCAAAAGCAAAGACATGTTTTATTTAAGAAAAACAATAAAAACAAACATGCAAGGTGCCTAGCTTAGTAAATGCGTCGCAAATAAATAATTTAAATGCTGTTTTTCCCAAATTTTGCCCTCTGCAACTGAATATCCTATAAAATACAAATGCTAAAGCATAAGTTGCAAAGATCACTGTGTCCCTGCCACTGCATTAGTAAATACCAATTTATTTCTTTTTTTCTTTTTTCAATGGACAAAAGCAACTTTGTGACAGGCACAGAGCTTTTGTAGATATCCCCCCCAAATGTGAACAGGCCCAGTGTGTCTCGGCCTTTAGCTTGCTCGGTGTGTTGATAGATGGGACACTTCAGCAGCCAAACAAATATGAATTTCCTTTCTTCATGTTGTGCACCTGTGTCTTCCTCCTCATGCTGCATCAGATCCATCTGTTTTTCTTCTGCAGTCACTTAAAAATGTGGCTTTACTTTTTATTTCTTTGTAGTGTTTGGAACATGCAGTTCTGTTTCTTTGCCTTCTCTCCACAGACTTGATGAATATTTCCATAATAATATTTTGCGATAAGCCCAAAAAAATGACACTTTTGAAAATATCTGATGTTCAAAGCAGGTCCAATCACCTGAAAACTGCTTCTGGCAACAACAGAAGAGGACTCTGCTGCAGTTTGGGTGTTTTCTTTCTGAACTGTTGTAATTAGTAGAAAGTTGTCTTAATGAAATCTCGTTCTAATGAGCAGCAGTGATATGCCACAGCTTTATGTTCCACAGAGGATGGCAGCAAGCTGTTTAAATTAGAAGTTTGGCAACAGAGAAACTTAGCCCGTTGTTGTTTGTCTCATTTATCTCTTTCAGTTTTTTAATTAATGCAGTCTTTGACCCTCCGAGCAGAGATGGAGACAAAGTGTTTATACACAAGATGGATAATGGAGCACAGAGTCTATTTGTCTTGTGCTGTGCAGCTTCCAGATGTGAACGATGGTGGATGTGAAAACAGTGGAAGCAAGTCTGCTCGGTAAACTGTCCCCAGATAGAGAAAGGTTACTTAAAAAAGACTCAAAATGCTCAACAGGATAAATACGTTACCTAAGGAGCCTGCTTTGTGCAGTCAACCATGGTCCATATGTCTCCACATGAAACTGAACCTTTGCCTTTTCTTTTTCTTTTTTTATCACTTCCATCTCAAATGCCATTGAGCTTGCCACGATTGCTTTGGCTCTGGCACTTCTGCAAGAGATAAGCTTTTCATTTAATGACATTAATTAGAGACATTTAAGGAGATGGGGTAGGAGTTCTGACTCTAATTGGTTTCCCTTTGAGACTCTTCTGTCCACAAAGCAGCTGGGATATCAAGCCAGCATCTGTTTGAGTGCAAGGGTGTTTCATTTGATCTGTGTATTGTTAGGAAAAAAATTCCAGCTCCTAACAAAGTTTCAAATAATTTTTGATTTACAACATTTATGCATCACTGAGGAAAAACTGAGTCATTTTACTTGTGTATTTTAGTTGAATTTGGCTTAAAGATTGCCTGAATGGCAGTTGGAAGAGAGACGGCCAATGATATTTGAAATAGGGAATGATGATGTCATCAGACATGTGACTGAATTGGGGTTACGCCCACTGAGAGGTGAATTACAGCTGCTTTAAATCTAGTGTTTGACTAGAAAACACATCGGAAATGGTGAAGAGCTCCTAGAGATTCGACCCTTTGAGCAGATTAAAAAAAAATCTATGAAGAGAAGAAAGGAAAATGGATTTCTGCCATTCAAAGAAACAACTGTACTGTACTGTTCATCTTTTCTGATTTAAGATCATTAGCTGTTTATCACTTTCCACTTATAGCTCATATAACGACAATGTTATTGCTGACATTTTATAGAGGTGTGGCAACACTAAAGCGGTGCATCGATTCAGTGATCGACAAGCCAATAACATCAGTCCAAGCTGAAATTATTGATCAGACATTCATACAGCGATCGTTTGTAAGACACCGTTAGCACAGAAGTGGAATTTTTTTATATTTACTTTGTTCTAACAAGCAAAATATCTGATTTGAATTGGATGAGGAAAATGTTGATATCCACACGTGTGGTGAGTAACTGAGATAGTCAGATTGTACTTTAAGTTTAAAAAGTATTTGTTTTGAGCCTCTAAATAAGAGTAAGGACACAGTTTCCTACTTTAATGTCCTACTAAACTGTTCTTTGAGTTCTTTTTTACATGATGTAAACATTTTAAAACAATAACACTTTGGGAAATTAAGTAATTGCGGCATCCATACCTGTTATTCCTACCCCTAGCATTGGATGGGTGGAAAAACAGTAACACACACATATGTATATAGCAGGTCACACTGTCACAGTAAAGAAGCAAAAAGTGTTTCCCAATCTCATTTAACTCTCATTTTTTGTTACAAAAGTCTGAATAAAACAAAAGATGTCAGTATGAACGTTTCCTTGTACAACCAGAAAGTTGTTTCATTGCCAACTTGATTTGACTTAATTCCAATTTTAATGCACAATCAGGCGTCCAGACCTTTATGAATGAATGAATGAATTATACTTTATTGATCCCCGAGGGGATCAGAGTCTACTTTCTGGTCAGATGTTGGCATCTGTGGTCCAGGTAGATGAGTAGTACCACTTCCAAAGACAAGACCGGTAAAACATATGTCCATTATGTATTACTACTTTAGGAAAGTTACGAGTGGGTTCTTTAATCTTTATTTTAGAATTGAACATGTTAAATAGTATTCTGATATCTTCATTTCTCATTGTACTTTTTTAATTTGGCTCAGTATTTTCCATCCATAATGGATTTAAAATGATCTCTTTTTCTATTTTCATGAATTTTTTCATATGTTTTGATGGGAGTTTCAGGTGATATAAAGGTCTTAAAAAAACCTCTGATCTGACTGTTTGATATTTGCAGATGTCATCCTGCGTTATGCGTTCTTTCTGTAGCCGGCGTGCAGCCATCACCCGAAGCTTTAATCTTTCCTCATCATCTTGGCATATTTATGTTTTTTCCTTCCCCTCTTGCTTGTTTTGAGACGAAGCATCAGCTACTGTGACACCTCCCTTTCACCAAGAAGTCTTTTATTCCTCCTCCTTCGATGTTTTTATCTCCCATTTTGCTGTTTTACTTATTTAGATTTCTTTCATTTTGCCACATGTAAGTTGAGTGGAAAGTTGTGTGACCTCCGCGAGAGCAGCAGAGACCCCCTGTTGTTACCATGCAGCCCAGAAGTCTTCATCCACCTTGTCCTCATTCCTCCTGACAGACCCAGTGACCTGAAAAAGCCAGTTCGCCCCAAAACCTCACACATGCTACCTTTGCACCCCACTGAGTTGGTTAAAAAATACTCTCCACCCCCC
>JAOXYM010000025.1:6430773-6445515 GCA_028567055.1 Leptatherina wallacei
GGGGGGGGGGGGGGGGGGGGGGGGGGGGTATGGTATGGCTAAGAAGAGTCTGCATCCAGCTTGTTTCCCATCTCAGTATTTACAAGCACTAAAGAGAGAATATTGATCACCTCTCTGATTGCATTCACCGACTGAATTCTGCTTTTTGAATGGCTTGTCTGCGCTGCCTAATAGCGACAAGATTATTACCGTATGGAAAAATGAGTTATTGAAGGATGCTGCAGAACTTACTCTGAGAATTTAAAGTGCTTTGTCATCAGTGTATTTGTGCAGAGACTGGCAGAACAGCAGACCCCCTCATTATTAGACTGAATGCAGCATATTTCTGCAGGAAATGCAGGAAATCAGGGTGAGTGTGTGGGCGTTTGCTTCGGTTTAACTTGCTTGGATTTAGAAATGAGAAAACCACCAAACTTGTGGCTTCCAACAGGGTTTTTTTAGGACCATAATGAGCATCACAAGTAAAGTAAAGTGTTTTTTTGAGAATAAAAACATGGTAAAAGTTCAGATGTTTACCCACGCCGTGCGCTGAATTTTGTTTTCTCTTTTGCTTCACAACTACTAATGGGCTGTGAGGCGTTTTGGGAACAATTTAGAATTAAAATGTGAGCACAATTATAAGAATAACAGCTTCCCCCTCATTTGTTTGGGTTCCCAATTGTTCTGTCAATGTGTCAGTTTGATTATTCGCTTATCTAAACTCTTCTGGCTCCCTTCGTGCACTTTGTTTTTAGCTTTGAAGCAAATAAGGAGGGAATTCCTTGTTTTTGGACATTATTTTTTGCCCCTGGTATCTCCAACTTAGATCACTTTATTCATGCGAATGCGTTTAGGTTTTGTAATTAACAAAAACAACTTGATTTGGCAGAAAATCCCTCCCCAGAGACATTGAACATTTTTTCCTACACGACAGGGGACCCAATTTGCCACAAAAAGAAAAAGAAGTCACGATGTCAACATGGTGGAATTTGATAAAGTCATTCAGTTGAACCAAAAAGTAAAGTAACTGCTTCTGTACGACTGCGATAAGAGGAAACTGCACACACTGCAGTTAAGATAATGTCCCATTTAACGTGAAAGCCGAGGAAAATTAGGGGGGTGGGGGGGATTAAAACAGCTCCGTAGAATGGGTCGACTCATTGTGACATCCTTCCTGCATAATTTCACACATGGTGGGGAATGGTTTTACACAAATCCATAGTGGTTTGAAAAAGAAAAAAAAAGAAAATGGACATACCAAATGAGTAGAAACATGGAAACATAACTCTTTAAAGAGTTTTTGTGGCTCCGTGCAGGTCCAGAATAAGAATGAAGTTAATCGGAAAGAAAGCGAGAGAACAGCAGATTACACATTTAATAAACA
This sequence comes from Leptatherina wallacei, assembly GCA_028567055.1. Taxonomy (NCBI): domain Eukaryota; kingdom Metazoa; phylum Chordata; class Actinopteri; order Atheriniformes; family Atherinidae; genus Leptatherina; species Leptatherina wallacei. Next base: position 6,432,137 of record JAOXYM010000025.1, read on the forward strand.
CTTAAGTTTTTGGCTCAGTTTCCAGACAAACAATACCCGTGTTAAAGCCACCTTGAGGAAACATAAATATCTTCGAAGCTCAGATCTCATTACTCGGTCAAGGCTGGTTGTCAGATGTTATCAGTGTTATCTTGTCACATCTTGAATCCTGCAAATCTCAGCGAGCTCGCTTTTATCTCCTCTCAGTCTCAGACTCAGCTCTGCTGCAGAGTAAGATGCATGAAACCACAACATATCGGGACTTTCTGAGGAGATATGCCCATATTATGCTCAGTGCCTTCTCAGTTTTATAGAAGGCTACTTTTGTTAAGAGGTCAAGTTCAACAAACACGCTCCAAAGGAACTGTCTTCTAAACAGGCTTCAGATGTTAATGCAGATTTCAGTCATCCACTATTCATTACATTAAATACTACAGGAAAGCATTTTCTATTAACCCTATAAAGCCAAACGTATCATAATTTGATACATTCAGTTTCTGAGACATGTTGCGTCTCTTTATGGTAAAACTTTGCTCAAAACCCTGTTGTACACAATCTGATACTTGTCTTCTGCTCCTTAATGGACACCAGGAAGCAGACGCCTCATCTAGGATAATCTTGACATAAATGGTAATAAATGGTAGAAATGCACAGAAAACTTTTGCCAAATAAAGACTTCACATTAAAAAAAAATGGGACCCCCCCCCATTTATTCTTGGGTTAGGCTTTAAAGGGATATAACTTGTCATTTAGCTTCATCATATATGATTAGACAACCTGGATAGCAAATGTAATTACAGAAGCATGAATGATCAACTGAGGAGGTTTCTAGTGGATATTCATCAGTTACAATTATTTCTTCTGAGCTTTAAACCAGCATCTCAGGTGTTTTTATCGCCCGAGACGCTGGAGTGAGCGAATTTGAGCCAGTATATTCTCACTCTTCTTCACCAGAAACAGATGCAGCTTTTTCTGTTATTCTAGCGCTGCGTAGCGTTGGATCTCTGAATGTTTTAACGCCTTAGCCACCGTTGAACTTCTGGGGGAGACTTGATCCCGGTCACACAGACCGAGAGCTTCAGGGGGAAAAACTCTCATCCAGCTTTACTGCTTCATTTTGCTCAGGCACGGTGAAAAACTCTTAAATTACTGAGGATGATGGAGAACTGAAACATGAGCAAATTCCACGTTTTAAGGTGGATTGCAGTCTCCGCGATTCTCGTCTGTGGCGTTCTTCTTCGTACCGGATGTGTAATGTGCTCCCCTCTTAATTTCAAACCGACACACAACACGGTGTACAGCTGTGGATTACAGCCAATCAGAGGTGAAGACTCATCCCATCTCTTGGCTTTTAATCATGGTTTCATTCTTCTCTGAGCTCAGGTAAGGAAGGAATGAACAAAGCTTACACAGAGACATTCAGAGAGATGATAACAGTCATTCACATAGACCTCGGAAATGTTCGGGGCACCCAGACAACTGCTGCTGCCATTCATTTTAAACCCAATAGATGGTTTGAAAATCCTATTTGATCAGCAGTTTTTGAAATAATCAGACCAACAACCATGTGTGGTGGAAATCTGAAATAAAGACTGAGAGCTCTAAATCGTCTTATCCTTTGCAAAAGGATCAGACGGATACAGAGTGCCATGATGTCTGCATGTGTCTGCTGTAGAAGAGGAGGGTCAGTCAGTGTTTAAGTCCTTCAGGTCAAGACATGACAGAGTTTATGACATGCAGCTGGTTTCATCCATCAGCTGAAAGTTGTAAACACACATAACAAACAAACCTTCCTGCGAGTGCAGTTGTAGTTATTTCCCTTCTCTTAGGAAGGCCCTCTGCTAACATGAACTTTGCAGTCTAACAAACGTATATGCAAATGAAAGATAAAGGCAGTTAAATGATAATGAATTAACTTATTTTCTACTACACATGCCACATTCAAAGTCACTTCAATTGCCTTTTTTCCTCATTCTGATACTTTACCAAGTCTGCTTAACCATGTCTACCTGGTTAAATGCATTGAGGTGCTGATTGGATAATTAGATATTTGTTGTCTAATAATAATAACAACAGAAAAGACTTTATTTATGCAGAATTAGGAATCAGGAAATTATTAATGATTAAAATTTCTTCTACAAAACAGCAAATCTGGCTCTTTAATAGAAAATGTACTCATTTTTATATTGAAATAAATCCCATTAAAGTGGATTACTTGAATAAACTTTGTGGGCTGTTTTAATCTAAAGATCTTCCACCTTTCTTTGTCTATCATGATTGTGAACGACCCAGAGGAGCTGCAGTCGGCGGCTCACAGCCACAACAAACCGAGTAGGGTTCACGCTGTGCATTTATTTCCTCCACCTGTGTGAGCAAACTGTAATCAGAATAAGAGACACAGGCAGAGGCAGGTGAGCATGTCCAGACTCAGGAGACCAGACAGCTTTACCGAGTAGCCGTCTGGCCTCACACTGCTCATGCTGCATGATAAGTCTGTTAAATTAGTAAGTCTGTGTGTAACGTGTTGCGTCATCCCACTTGGGGTCAGAGACAAGGGCATCGCTTATTACTAATTCCATTGATTGTTTTATACGTTGCAACAACAGAGAAGCTGCCAGCTGCTATGTGGTTCTGGTTCATTCAGTCTCCCTGAACACACGTCTGTTGAGTAATCAGCCTCTGACTTTAAGATTGTATTTGCACAAAGGGCAGATAATCGTGCACAGAAAGCAAATAAAAATCAGATTTTATTTTAGTCCAGGGGGGCATCCCAGAACTGAGATGGCCTCCCTGATCAGTTTCAGGCTCCTCCTGACCCAGCAGACCATTCTTGAAGAATATTAAAGCTATTCAGGAGTGCCCCTTGAAATCCAGAAAACACAGGTTTTCTTAGCAGATAAGTGCAAGTCAGATGATAATAATGGTAAATATTTTTATTATAAAAATACGATTACGATTACATTTTTTTATATATATATATATATATATATATATATTGATATTGAAAGTTCCATCTTGGAGGAAAGGTGCAATGAAAGCAGCTGCAGAGTGGATCTCCAGCCGAGGTTCGCTGTCATCGTGAATAAAAGTCAGAACACCTGCGCTCCTGAGTTGCTTTGGCAGCTTCTTTCATTTCCTCACAACGTTTCAATGAAGACTGTCGGAGAGAAGCAGGACGCATCACAGATATTCCCCCACCTTCAAAGACAAGCAGAGCTGTCATACACACTCATACCTTCATGTGTTTTCAACACAGGTGTAATGATAATCACTTCTCTCTGTTTTCTCTTTACGCCTTTATCCCTGATAATATTCTCAGCATGTCAGTATTAATAAAGGACTTATACTTTTTTTTTTTTTCAGAATGTTTCCACTGCAAACGCTGGACAGCTCATTTCCCTTTAAATTATAGTCTTGTCCTTATCTTTTAATAGACTACTCTTTCTCTCTCGCCAAGTTCCCTCCACGTGTGAAAACTTCATTTAAGAACAACTCTCTCGTAACTCTGCTACTGTGTCCGTTACCGCTTCACTCTGTTTCTACTGCAGTCTAAGTGTTGGAGTGCTTCTCTGAAACAACACAAGCTTTTCCCTTTTGTATTTAAGTTGTGGATGAACGTATTTGCTTCACAAATATTTCCTCTTGTCATACTGTTTCCTACATAGACACAAAAACCCGCTTCTGAGTCGAGATAAACACCATTTTTCAGCCCTTCCTTTTACCGTAGGTCAGTCTGTTTTGCCTTACTACTCGATTTGAGGTGTAACTGTGATGCAGCACACATCACTTTTTGGTTCTTTTAAGTTTAGGAGATCCAAAACCTCTGATGGTTTTATATTTTATGGAAGAAAACCACAAGATGAATAGAATAAATTACACCTAGCATATGCTATACGTTACGCTAGCGGCAACAAATGCTGCCATGCTTACATTTACTCTTCTTATGACTAAAAGATGCACGCAATCGTATGATTCTCTTTTTATATCAGAAGTAGACCCTGAAAAAGATATATATGCAAAATATTTCAGTTATATCTGTTAACTTATTTTAGTTTGAAGCAAGCATCTTCCAGAGGTGTAGACAGTAAGTCAAGACGCCAGGTCATGTGTTAGACCAAACTGATGACATTTACAGGAGACCGCCTATTCGCCCCAAAGCCGAAACAAGACTTTTAAAGCTTCCTGAAGTGAAAGAAGCTGACTAGCAGCAACTGTTCCCGGTGGGATTCATTTACCTCTGAACCCCTGAAGTGAATAAAAATGGTTTTAATTCCTAAATGTTTCATCGAATATTTTTGTTCAACTCCTTGATTTAAACCTGAAAGTCAGCACTTCGAATCACATCTTAGTTGTTTTATTTCAATTCCAACGTGGTGGCACGCAGAGCACAAATCATTTCTGCATGTCCCCTGGCAGAAGCTCCTAAAACCCTCCTGTCTTCCTCTTGCAGGTGCTGCTGCTGTTGTGTATATCAGACTGGATGGTCCACTCGATGTGGCGGAGCGGCAAAGACCCCGACAGTTTTTCTATCCCCTACCTGACTGCTCTGGGCGACCTGTTGGGCACTGCCTTGCTGGCACTCAGCTTCCACTTCCTGTGGCTCATCGGAGACCAGGACAGCGACGTGGGTGACTAGAACAATATGTCCCCCTGGCATATAACCTCTCACGCCCTCGGGCTTTGTGGGAATGTTCTCTCTCCGTCACATTCCCCGGCTTTACATATTGGATGAAACTAGACACTATTTTCTGCTCATGCCTTTTTTTTTCTTTTTTTTCCCTACACACAGAAAACATTATATTCTTTAACTTTCAACTGTTTTTTAGTAGCAATTCTGATCTGCATCATTTGCACCAAAGTTCTCAGATGTTCTAAAAAGCAGAGAAGGAAATTTACCAGAAACTACCTACGACGATCAGGAAGCCCTGCTGCTGTTAGCAGGGCGCTCCGATCGGCTAACCAATCATCCTGCACCATGAAGGTCTTCTGAAAGAACTTTAGGAAGAATCTATTTTGGGGATTTACCACCCACTATGTCACAAAAATACCCGCCTTCCTGCTTTGTGTAGCTTTGGAGGACAATAAAAGATCCTTTTATTTAGTTTTAGATATCAGCCTGAAGCAGGCCGACAACCAGAGCTCAAAGGGAATGACCTGATTATTAGTTTTGTTTCTTATTGTGAGTTTTCACTTTTGTCCTCATGTTTAAGTTGCAGTCTTTTCCAGGCTGCAAATCTGTGTGTGTGTGTGTGTGTGTGTGTGTGTTTTTACAAGAGTAATAATGTGTGTGTAAGCGAGGCCTTGCTGGTTTTGTGACTCAGGAGCAGCAAATCTTATCTCACAGCTATCTGCGTCTTCATCTCGGGACAAGTTTTGAGTTTATGGTCAGATTGAGATGGGAAAAGTTTGAACATGATAAAAAAACAAAGCAGACGAGTTATTTTCAAGTTCACTCTGTTCAAATAATACCTTCATTGTCTCACTGTTAACCAAACTGTAGTTTTGCCTCTTCCCTCCAAGGGTTGATTCCAAAAGGCAAATTCACTAAATATTTGCAGATGTTTACAGCCTTTTACGAAAAAAAAACCCAGAGCTATGGTCATTCACGTGGTTTTAAAGGCTTAAAATGTTTATACGTCACCTTTTAAAACCCATGATGGAGATGACCAAATGACAAAAGTGATACTTCAAAACAGGCGGTGATATCAATTTAAATTCTATTACCCCAAATTCATTAGCATTAAATAGCATCTTAAACTTGGTGAAAATTTGATCCCAAATGGCATTAAATGAGCCAAACATGACACCTTGTTTAGATTAAAGTTGGGAGTATATGAGCTGATTATTATAAGTAGCATCAGGATGAATATCTTTGTCTACTTTAACCTCATTCTCCCAGAGTCGGTCATTCCTCGTCTGTAACCAGAGAAGTGTTGTTTTATGTTATAAACAACAGAAAGCTCAACAGGAAGTCCGTTTCCGAGACTGACCGACACCCTCGCGTCATCATTTTCCCTCTTGTTTACTCTCTGACGCGCAGCCATAAAAACCTTTTGTATATTTCTCCCCCTTCGTCCATTTCCCGTGTTTGCTCGTCCCGTGTCTAAACGGGTCGGGTTTGCACAGACCTGGACCTTTCACATTCCACGGCCGGATGTTTTCACGTCCGTCACATGCTGTTTACATGTATGCATCGTCTGCATGCATGCAAACAGCATACAAGCTCTTTTCAGCTTTTAATACCATGTTTCTGATGACTTTATCCACTTTGAGTTGCATTTAAAGGGTTAACAAATCAGAGTCCGGTGACCCCAGGAATTTATCTCACATATATAATTGATTAGTTAAATCACCTGCAGGATAATGTATGGATGTGTGTGTGTGTGTGAATGTAGCCAGTGGCTCTCTCTTCAACTTCAGTATGTGCCTCTTGAGATTCACTGGTTGGCATGGTGTTTTTCTCACTCTCATGCCATTCATGCAATTTTCTTTCCATTTCGTTGTAAAACTGTGCAATGACTTTCTTTTTCTACTCTTCTGAGTTTTTAAAGAGTTTCTTTCTAAGATAACATATTCTATATTTTAATTGCTGGCAGGTATGTAATAAGTGGGATCCTCTGGGATGACATGAACTTGGATCGTGAATATATTTGCAATGTGGAATGAGATCTTCTATTTGTTTTTCTGGCTCATTCGGGCCAAAAAATGTCTGAATAAACGTTATTGATTCAAAAACGTCTCCTCTCTGGTTGTTTTTGTTTCGGGGTTTAGTTGACGAGCTTCCATCTTTTCTACATCTGTAGTCGTTTCTCTCCCATACCCATCAGCTCTGAAATGAACATTTTAGATAGAGCTAGATACGATCTGTGTTCACTCACGGTATCCATGACAACGTCGTGAAGCAAGGCTCATCCTCTTTACTCGACAAGTTATTAGGGAAACATGCATGTCGCCCACCCCCCTGACTAAGGTTTTCTTGTTAAAGCTCTATTCAGCGCAGGGTTTACTGTCTGTTCACACAAAGGCTGGATCTTGACGGGAACCCTATGGACCGACAGTCTGGCAGTCATATGCACAGTGATGTGTTCTGTCGTGATGTCGTTGCACCAAATGTGCAAAGATGTTGGATAATCTTGGTGAGACAGCAGCTTAAATGGACTCAAGCAAGTCGATAAGATTTCCCTGGGAAGGCACTTATTTACTCCGTGAGTCTGCCACTGCTGTCGAGTCTGGATGAGGATCTGTCTAAAAGGACTGAGACTTGTTTTGTTAAAATAAAGACAACTTTATGGTCTACGGCTTGATTCAAGGTGGAGACGTTATATCCATAATAGTCTTACTAATGATGTTTCCTTTAAGTAGAAGCAAAAATGGCTCAAAATGTATCTTTACCTCAGTGAAAAAAGAATAAACTTAAAACATCTATTCCATTTGGATCATACGTTCTTTTAGTTTTCTATCTGTTGTACAAGATGTTGCCTTCAGGCTGACTCCATGCACTAGTCTGGACTAGTCTCAAGCTAAAGCCCGTTTGTGTTGTTTTCTGTTGTTTAATTCATTAAAATAAGAAAATAAAATTACTGTAATTATTTGGTTAAATTTTTTTAAATAACGGGAATTTTATTATTTGGAAAAACATGCTAAATATTGCAGATCGTGTCCCAATGTTAAGATTTTTCTTCAGGGGAAAAATAAAGTATTTGTCAGTCATTGATTCAAGAACAAGTATCAAGATGGAGTTTAATTATATTACCGGCCATCCTAACACCATAGTCTTTAATAATTAAATTTACTACAAGTGTCTTTACTTGTAATGAGTTTTATGAGGAAATCCAAGTTAAGTTCTGGTTGATAACACCGCTGACCGACTCACCTGGATGTTTCATTTCATCAGATGCATCAGATGCTAAACTTGATTCTTTTCACTGAATCGAGTTTAAATAAGTCATTCACCGAAGTGAATCAGGCTTTTGAGTCAGTTTCCCAGAGTGCATAGAAACCTACATGTGCACACAAGCTTCCCTGCTCCCATTTCCGACTGATCCAAACCACTAAAACCACTCATTCAGACAGGAAAATAATCAATTTCATTGTAGAAAAAATGAGTGAAAGATCTCAAAGTGGAAAACATTTATTTTTCTTTCTCTAACTCACATGAAATTGAAAATAAATGCAATTATAAACGTAACACCTCTTAGTTCTGTCCCTTACACATAACGGGTTTCTTTTTATTTTTAATAATTCAGATTTTTTTTCCCAGTATGGCAAAAATATACTATTTTAATCTCAATGAATGTTATCAAAGGGCAGAACTCAGAGTTTCTATTGAGTTCCGCCCTTTCATTACATTATTAATCGCAGTAAAAACAGACGAGTCATCGCTGATAATCTCAGACAGGTTTGATCATTTGTTTCCCAGGTGAGCTCAATTAAAGGGAAACTACTTAGGGAGGTTGTTCCACGTTAAACAAGTCCTGGTTTCCCTGCAGTCTGGAGGGACGCATGGATCTTTATGTAAATGAAACATGTGACATAATGCGATGTCTTATAAAAGGAATGAAAAAGATTTGTCCAGTACTAGAAAAATTTCTGTGTTTTAGAGAGAAAACGGTTTTATTCAGATATACGCATATCCAGGAATTTCTCTGTCGGAAAAATGTGTTGTGTTAAGAGAGCAGCTGCTCCTTGTGAGCATCAAGCAATTATTTGAAGCTGCCGGTTTCACCATGCAGGAGACTCCCGAGGCTGAATTCGTGCATAAAGCTGTGTTTCGGCCTTTAATCAATGTTCAAAAAGACATTTGCAGTGGGCTCAAATACATGAAAACCTTAAGTTTTATTCAAAGGTATAAGCCGTGCTACACTGCATGGCCCAGATGGATTGAGTCCTCGTTCCCAGTAAGGCTGAGATGTCAGCAAGGTGGTTGTGGAGTGATGTTTTGGGCTGGAATGACACAATGAGGGTGACAAAATGACCTGCAAAATGCAGCTGGTTTCTGACAACTTCCTGCCATGGCATTAAAGAGAAGAACCCTTCGGCAGTAAAGACGACACCTTCCAATGCTGCTAAAAATCCCACTGAACCTTGGCTGCTGTGGGTATAAAGGGAGAAAACTCATGCATTTGCCACTATAATCCTCTGACCATAACCCTATTCAGAACCTGTGGAGCATCCTTCAAAAGATATGAGGCAATTCTAGTATCCTTTAATGAGATCCAGACAAACTCTCCATAGACTTCCAAATTCAGTGAAAGAGAGAGTTGCTTATAGGTGATATCACAGCAGGACCTTTTTTTTTCTTTTAAAAACCCCGACGTAATCATTTTCAGTTCTTTACAACCTATTTAATATTTTGAAACTGTTATGCAGAATGATTTGGAACACCATCTTCCTATTTTCATCACTAATAGTTGTTTTTTTGTTTTTTTTCAACAAAATCCAGATTATTAAATAACTTATTATACATTTGGACATTTTAAAGAATTGTTTTGTTATTTTTATTGATTTATTTAGGAAAAATAATTTAAAAAAACAACCATATGCATCATAATTTGGAACATCGTGAAATCTTGCTTGCATAGCTGTCCTTTTTTCCTTCTCTCTAGTTTTACGATGATCATGACGATTTATAGGCTCAGAAAACCTCACTGAACATCAAGAAGTTGTCCAGAAGTAGCCTTACAACCTCATCCCTGCAGCCACTGTTCCTACAGCTGATAACCGAGCTGCGATTGATAAAAACCGACATCCCTTTAAAGGCGGTTGTTTGGCCTCTTGTAATAAAGCTCAGTTAACACAAGCTGAATGCCACCAGGCTGTCTCGGGAGCAGGAATGGATCGAAAGAGGGAGCGAGGAACACTTACCAACCCCCGTGCGTGGTCCAAATTCCAAGTCCCGGCTGGTACATCCGATTGATTTCCTGAATCTTTTTGAACATGACCAGGAACATTCCAGCACGTCGCCACTTTGTAGCATCATCAAATGGATTTTCACACCTCTCATGATCAAAGTTGGAGGTTGTACATGTAGATAATTCATGTTTTGTGGAATCAGATGTATAATTCAGATGAATCGCTTCTTAAATTTCAGGAGGTTTGAGTTGAATAATGACATCAGGGTGTCAGAAAACATAACTTGTGATGGAAAGCAGGAATTTTCCAGTTTGTTTAGTGATGATGAACAAGCTGCGATGAATAATGTTTCATCTGTGGGTGTGAGCTTGTGCCACGTTTAACAACGCGTCTCCTTTTTAGTGTCTAGACTTCATTTTTAACAAGGCTGATCTGGACGTGCTAGCTTAATAAAAAAGAGAGTTGAAGGTCTCCAAGGTTCTAGCTGAGCAGTGGTGACCTATTTGGTACCACAGGGGCAGTGAAACCTAAACCCCCGCACTTTTACCAGCCACCCCTTGAGGGTATTAATGTGGAGCTCTCAGCTGGAAGGGGGAGTCTGGGAGGTCTGGCAATAGCGAGCGGCTTGCTCATGAATCCCCTCAGCAACTCCCTGGGGTGCTGTAGAAAACAATAGATGCTTCATGGACAACATAATTAGGAACAGATTTCTCCAGAGGCCCGTGGACCATGTCAGTCAAGCTGAGGTGCTCAGAACAATGTTGCTACTTTTCTATTTCTACCTCCTTGTTTTCAATGTAACCAATTGTTTGAATTGGTGTGAGGGTCTTATCAAACCATGCATCATGTGGTCTGCATCTCTATGTGACTGTCAACTGTCCAGCACCTAAGGTTTCTCTCTTTCGTACGCACCTTTTTCAAGTTTCTTATGATGGAAATGTGATGGTCCAGGGAGGTGACTGCTTTTCCTAAATCTGGTTCTTATGTAGGTTTTTTTTTTTTCCTGCTCCATGCATGAAAAGAATGGGAGATTAAAGAGTTTGCTGCATGTGTACACCGATCAAACGGCGTCGATTTTCCTTAATTTTGCGGGATCTTTGATCAGCCGATGCTCATGGGAAATCTGCATATTTTCTGCATTACAAGAAAAAGTGCAAAGATCTGCGATGTGCAACTCATGCAAGGCCGAAGCAAGTCATGGTGAGGCCGCAAACAAAACGTTCACTACAACACACCGCATTGGCCAAGCTTTTCATTTATATCTGGGAACACCATCTCCATAGTTTGTATGCTTTCAACGTTAACGTAACGTTATTGGCCAAAATCGTAAACGGTAGATCAAGCTTCTAAAAGATCAGTGATCGGCCAGAAAACTTTGAGTTTGCTTGGGTTGTAGTTTTAAGGGTGAATTCACAACCGGATACTTTGGGGGATTTGATTTGATTAGGCAGGGAATTCCAAGAAATTTAGCATTTTCCTTTGGTTTGCTTTGCTTTGACACAAGCGGATCAAACCGCCTGGACAAAGTGACACAGTTACAACAACTGATCACTGGGGGGGGGGGGGGATTTTCCCCCAAACAACCGGTGATCAAGAAGAGAGAAGGAAATCTGGCTCATGGATTGGCCAGGAGCAAAAAACTGCTCGTTCACCGCAAGTAAACAATGGAGCAACATTAAATGTATGCAGTCGTGTGGTTTCTATTTTTTACTTTTGTGTCAGCCTGATGTGGTTTTCACAAGATGTTAGGGAGTTATCCAGTATGTTGCACTACAACATGTTCTATGTCGCCTCCCCTCGTTGCTTCACTCGATGGCATGGTACCATTTAAATGAATTACTCTGTCATACCAGTGGAAATGGACCAGTATGAATGAGCCCCAACTTTCCGTAGGACCATGCATGCTGAATCACATTTACATTCAGCCATCTTGTTAATGCAAATCACACTATCAACACACTTTTCAGAGTTTAGACTGAGCTGCCATCCAGCCAGTAAACAAACAAACTTTTACTCTGCAGACTGTGAATGATTGCCTGTTTTTTTAATCTATTGAATTCTCGGGTCAATCTACTTTGACCTGCGAATCTTTGTCCTATTCAAAAAGTTGTTACTCACAAGGGCAACGTCCCGCTGTCTTAAATGTTGAATAATCTCTCAGGGAAATCCAGAGACAGCTGGAAGCCAGCCTGGATGTGACAATGTGACCTGTGCACCCCAACGATAGTGTCCTCTACCGTTTACACCGACAGCAGCCTGACTTTGACAGCAGAAGATCGATTGCACCGTTACAGAGGACAGATGACTCAGCCTGGAGAAGGTGCTCAGCGCTCTTGAAGAGAAACGTCGGGCTGAGCTGTCTTTATTTGGGCGGTTATCAATCTCATTTGGCACCAAACTCAAACTAAATAGCAGGAAGAGACTAACTCCCAGTGGGGAAATGCACAGCTGTGTGTATACAGTATTCAGTAAATACCCCCAAACACAAAGACTCTTAGTGACAAAGTTTCCTTTTTTCTTCATGCTGTCACATGCTGGAGAAGAAATGGGTGCACCCCCCCCCCCCCCCCCCCCCCCATCCAGATGTAATGGGAATATAAAGTTGTCTTTGAAATTATTCATCCCTTTCCATTAAAGAAAAGGAAAAAATCTTAATAGTAATTCAAATAACTGGAGACTGAAAAAAGTGATAACAAATATCAATTTGCAAAATATAATTTTTTTATATACAACATCATTTTTTAATTTAACAAACAATACAGTCCTGGACTATTGAGAGCACTTTGCTGATGAGCAGTGGGCCTGAATACTTGTCAACAGGTGTAGAATCTGATGAGTTACAAAAATCACGTGATTGCATTGATAGCCTCAAAGGATTGCTCAACAAAATATTAGCTTATGAGTGACATAACTTATATTAATTCCTTCATATTTATTTCTTTTTTTTTATGTTTCTATTGAACTACAATTTTAAAAAACAAAAGTCCTGATTTTTATATATTACTACTTTTGTCAGTTTCGGCTCATTTCAGTGACGGCTGATTCCCCCCCCCCCTTCTTTAAAGGTCCCATATTATGCACTTAGTTTTCGTTAAGGCTTTGCTGAGTTTGACAACATGGCTTTGGTTCCCATTGTAACACTGCATTTTTGTAACAGGAAAAACCACGAGAAGGGGGAGACAGGGATAACTAGACTGGGACAGGCAGATGCAGAATCCTGGGAGGGAAAAACTGGTCATACACTGAAAGCTCACACAGGTTGATAAGGCTGGAAACGAAGAACGAGAACTTTGATGATCTGGCAAGGAGACGTACTGACACTGCTGCTTAAATAAGGAGCAGCACAGGTTGGAGACATCAGTAATCAGAGCTGAGGTAGATTGCTTTCAAAGGCAGCTGGGAAAAGCCAGCCCAAGATCATGACAATAGGTGAGGGTAGGAACGTAGATCGACCGGTAAATAATGAGCCTCGCCTTTTGGCTCAGCTCCTTCTTCACCACGACGGACCGATGCAGAGCCCGCATTACTGCAGACGCCGCACCGATCCG
>JAOXYM010000025.1:6456859-6496570 GCA_028567055.1 Leptatherina wallacei
ACGGTACGGTATTATCTGTTATAGTGATATCCTGCAAACTCCTAAGCACATATGCAGGCCACCACTTAATTATCTCATTCTCATGTGTTAGTGGTCCATTTCTTTTGATGTCACCACATACGCTCTTTACCTGTAAGAGTTGGGGCTGTAAATTAGACTTAAGTATCCAGACAGCTGTTTCTCCCTGGTTTTAGACCTGACCTAAGTTTGCTCTTTACGGTTTTGCACACATGCATTCACTGACAACCCATGCATAATAATGCCCTGACAGACTCACTCTGATTGTTTCATGATTGATTTAATTAAAACTATTGGATAAACAGAAACTCTGTGACCTGACAAATGCGGGATGGTTCAAGGTTTCAATTTACGACTCAAACAAATCAACCAAGCAGACAGATATTCTCAGACTAACTGCAGGAGAGTGAGTATGTTTGCAGTTGGAATATCTGGTGGATAGCAGGTGGTCTTATCTTCCTCTCCAATACTAAACAGACAGAATAAACAGCAATGTTGTTCATTCAAAGAGATGTGAACTGTGACAGCTTTGCTTTGGACCACCAGGCCATCTCATGTTGTAAATTCTTCTTCCTGATGACTAATGACATTTTGATGGCAGCATTAACCTTCAGGATGCAAAATGCCAGGGAGGTGGGTGCAGTGATCAGCTATTAGTCTGTCAATTGAACCATCATCTCTGAATGTCATTGTTTGCATTAATCAGTGGAATGATTTTATTATTACATCAGATCATTTAATCTCTGCATCACCTGCAAAAGTTTGCAAACCACGCTTCATGTTTTACGTTTAAACCCTCTCGTCTGCTTCTACATTGACAGTTGTATGATGATAATCATTGTCCAGCTGGTGATGAGAAAATAGCTTGCTATAGGGCAGAGGGTGGCGTCTATGATTAGCTTTCTTTAAGGGGGGAAAAATATTTGAATTGACTGAAAAATTGCTGCTGGGATCCTGGACCAACTGCATTCTTATCACGAGTCTGCTCGGCTGAGTCATGGGAAGCTGATGTTATCTGTGGCAACGAAGCATGAAAACCATGTTACCACAATTATTCATTGTAGTGCATCAGTTCGGATTTCACGCAAGTGTTCAAATTCTTTTACACGGTCCACAAATACTATCACATCCTAGCAGACGAGGAGGAAGACGCATGATGAAAGGTCTGGACTTCAGCAGGACCTTACCTGAACTTACAGTTTTGAGGACAGACGCTCTCACACCACATGAATGGAACTGAAGAGATAAAACCAGACAGCACTAACAGAGCTGCCAGTGGGTGGCGTTTAATGTACATTGACCGTGTCAGTGTAAGTTTTTGTTTAGCTAATTTTGTTTCACACGCCCTGATTTCAGTTTTGTTTTTTATTTATGGACTTAAGTTTTCATCTGGAAACAACACATTTCTTTACCTTTCACCAATAAGATCTGGTTGGATTTTACTTCCCCGTTCCCTGGTTGAACCAGGTTGTGTTGACCATGATGAAATGACAAGTCCCTGTATGCATGCATCAGGTTACTGAGTACCCCAGCAATAGCAACGCTAGACCCGCACACCGGGTCTAGACTGAGCAAAGAGACCTCTAAGACAGTCTAGCTAGCTCTTTTTTTTTTCTTTTTTAAATTGAACCATTTCAAAAATACAAATAGGCACAGATAATCAAGAAAACATTTTTATTTTTACAAAGATTACATTCATCACTGTCCAACTCAAACCTTAGTCTTAATAAATGATATTTATCCATGTGCTAAATTTTTGTTTTAGAGTAAATCTCGTTCATCTTTGGCAGTAAGGGAAGTGATATAAATCTGGTCCTAATTTTAACGGCATCCATCTCTGAGAACATCCTAAACATCGTAGCTCATAACAAGGTGTGATGGTTGGTGTTAGGGATGGGCATTTCAAGCAAAATATTTAGGATCAATGAAAATGAATACCCCCATGTAATCCCACATGACCGTTACCCATAACCCTGTTATAAATGTTGTCCATGAATCTGGTGAGACAAATTTTCTACATGATCTCGTTTCTGATGGTTTCTCTTTATGGGTCTGGGAACTCAGGCTGAAAAAATGCCATAAAACTTCATAAACCTTGACCTTGTATTTACAGCCTTTTATAAAAACAAGCGATATATCCCATTTTTTCTGACGGTTTCTTTTGTTGTTTATTATTTTGTTATATCATTTTTGTTTTTATTTCCTCTTGCTTTCTGCACCCTGCTGTAACGCTTCTAATGTTTTATGTAAAGCACCTGAAATTGTCCTGTACATGAAATGTGCTTTACAAATAAACTTGCCTTGCCTTCCACAAGACTGATGGGAAGGACGTCTTTGGCCATCTTTGAGGTGAAGTCTTATGGAGATAAAATTGAGATAAAATTGACTAATTGTATGTGTTCATATAGTTTATAAACCATTTTGTGTGTAACTTGGGATACTAACAAATGTATGTTCAAATACACACACAAATATCTACATTTACACATGCACAAATTACAAAACGCCCAAACATTAAAATTCTACTCACATTTTTTACCTTCAACCTCACAAATGTAATCCTTTCATGATCAAAAAGGCTCCTTGTAGAGCTGCTACTACAGGATGCCATTACGAGTTGTATTTCAGGGTACTTTAGGAACAAATAAACACATGATCATTTCTGTCATAAGACTTTAGAGTGGTTGAAGAAGGTGTTAGTGATACAGGCAGCAATCCTGAGCAGCAGGAATATTAAGAAGAAGGAACATTATAAACTTAAGAAAACAAGAAAAGACGTGGAAAACAAAATAGTAATCCAGGCTGTGACCCTGAAACTGGGATGGTAGAATCCAATATCATCATTAGAGATCAACATGCAATGTACCATCTAAACATGTCACCTGTAGCTTGCTAGCGTAATGTACCTCACTCTTCTTTGCATTTTCTTGGTTTTAAACATGGCTCTCTGTTTTCCACTGAAATGTAAAGACACACACATCACTCACACAACAGTTACTGCTGGGCCTCCCTCTAATGACAGGTTTATAGTTGGAGAGGGCAGGAAGGCCAGTGTGTATTTCAGAGTCGGGACCACAAGGTCAGGCAGGAGGAGGAACTCATGCCAAATGTGAGTGTGCATGTGTTTGTGTGTGTGCTGACAAGGCATCAGGCAAGTGGCTGCACACAGTTTCTCATCAAAACACCACTCCCGGTCATTTCATTGTGCCTTGTTTACAGCAGGGCACATGGAGGGCTTACATATCTAATTACACGACTACTATTGCAGTGGCGCAGTGATGAAAAAGACTTGTTAGTAGTCAGCACTAATTTATCACAGTAGGGGTGTAAAGATGAACTGATACAGACCTGATATTAAAATTAAAGTTGTAATTGCATCAATATTTAGACCCTTGGATTCGTTTAAGTGTACCATAAACTTTGATGGCACATTCTGAAGCTAAAAGCCAATTGAGTGTAGATCCTGTTCAGAGTCAATGCAAGATTTCTGCAGAGTGGGTCCGCGTTATTAGCCTGAGCGGGTGGTGTCTGCTCACCATTGAACACCACATCCGGAGTGTCCTGCTCAGATCTAGTGATGGAAAGGCCCTCCATTGATTCGGGATTGCCAAAAATTCATGATCAATTGGTAAAAACCACCTCCAAACTTGATTCAATTTGCAGATAAATTCACTAACTAAGACTAAAGGAGGTGCCATCTGGTGTGATTAAGAGCTGCAAGAGAGAAAATGGCAATAGAAAGTGACATCTTAGGGAAATGTAACGCATGCATACTGTTGAAGTTTGCATGCTAACTAATGCGCAACAAACAGTAAACTTCTTTAACATTTAGATTTGTCATCTGGTTGAGGAGATTGGACACATTTTACTCTCCCATCCTTCTTCCCCTGCATTTTTAGCAGTGAAAAGCTGGAATCAATTATTCTTTAATTAATATATAAAATATTTCTGTAACTAATTGAGACTAATTAAAGAGGTGGAATGGCTTGCACCCTCTCAATTATGACACATGGACGCTTTCTGAGGTCTGAGAAGGGCAGTCAGTGGGCTGTATATTTTACTAATTGTACTCCTATCTACAGTGTTCATGGATAAGAGGGATTTTTATTTCCTTCCTTTCTTTTCTTTTTCATGTGGTGCTTCTTGGATCAGGACCCATTTCTGTGAAGCGGGCTACTTAAAAGGAAACTTGGAGTGTGGCAGAGCGCAGTGTTGGCATAATGAGAAGGATGGGGGTCTTTGCTGTGAAGCAGGGACAGAGACGTAGGCTGAGAAACAAACACAGCTGCTGTAGCCTCGATGAGCAGTATTTAGAAGCAGCAAGCGCATCTCTAGCTGCAGCCCACATCGCTTGTGGTATTTAGCCATGTTAGAAATTTTAAGCTCAAGGTTTCGAGATGTGTTTGGTTCATTCTTGTGTCCAGATGTGCAATGATCTATTCTGGATGCTTTAAAGAGACACTAGTAAATATTTTCATATTGAATAAGGGGTATCATGTTTGTAAATTCAATCTGGTGTCTGTGGAGGCCATTGGAGTACAGTAAACTCATTGTCATGTTGGAGATGATCTGAGCTTTTTGACATGGTGCATTATGCTGCTAGAAGTAGCCATCAGAAGATGCTCCACTGTGCTCATAAAGGTCAGCAACAATACTCAGGTAGGCTGCGGTGATTAAACGACGCTCACTTGGTATTAAGGCATGCCAAGAAAATATCCCCCACACCATTACACTACTACTAGCCTGAACTGTTGATCCAAAGCAGGATGAATTCATGTTTTCATGATGTTTCCACCAAAATCTGAGCCATAGCATCTGAATGTGGAGCTGAAATGGAGACTCATCAGACCAGGCAGTGTTTTTCCATCTTTTTTTGCCCAATTTTGGTGAGCCTCAGTTTCCTGTTCTTAGCTGACAGGAGTGGCACCTATTGTGGTCTTCTGCTGCTGTAGGTTTAACATCTTGTGCAGTCAGAGATGCTATTCTGCATACCTTGGTTGTAACAAGTGGTTACTGTTGCATTTCTATCATCTCCAACCAGTCTGCCCATTATCCTCTCTGACAGGTCGACATTTTCTCTTTTTCAGACCATTCTCTGTAAACCCTAGAGATCAGCAGTTTCTGAAATACTCAGACCAACCATGCCACGTTCAAAAACGCTTAAATCCCCTTTTCTCCTCACTCTGATGATCAGTTTGAACTTCAACAAGTCATCTTGACCATGTCTAAATTCCTAAATACATTGAGTTGCTGACATTTATGTTCAAAAGCAATTGAATGGGTGTATGAAATGAAGTGGAATGCTTATATGATGCATATTTAAGCACGTCTTGATGTCCAACTTAAGTAATAAATCACTTGAAATAGTTATTTTTCTTTGTTTTTAACATCAGATAAACTTTCCATATAAATCCAAATAACAAGAGAACTGGTTTTCTCCCATCATCAGCCCATCACATTCAACAGTTGTACATATCATGATGTGAAGATTTTAAGTTTTAACTTTTACATTTAACATAAAACCCTCCTTTTATGATAAAATCAATGTGTCTTGAAGTAAAATTTGAAAAGGTGCAGATTAGGAAAAACTGTACTGGTGCAAATGCACAGAAATGGTTTTGACACTAAGCAAAGCTTTTGCAATTTCTTTCATGCATGCTCACAGTTTCTGTGTTTTGCGGATGCTAACAGCATTTGCTGGGTGCTTTCTTTGTGGAGTACTCTTGGATAAGTTATTTTATTTGATATAAACTGAACAAAGCATAAAAAAATTTGATTTGTCAACCAATAAGCCTGGAAAACGAGACTTGTGAATGTGCTGCTGCAAAATAAAAAAATAAAAAACTGTTTCATGGTTGTAGTTTGTCAGATTATCGCTGATGGCAATGCGAAGCTGCATCATGACATCAGTACAGAAATAAGCACTGCAGGGCACTGAGAGTTTTAGCCGTGTTTTATTGAGAAAACATCAGACAGGATGAACTCGGGGTCGCACCGCAGTAGGATTTATACCACTCTCCCACAATCGGTGTACAGTACACAGTCAATTATTCATGATTTTAGTAAGTACGCCTGAAAATGAAACTGGGGGGAGAACAGAACAGAAAAAGGTTGTCCCACGAGGAAACATGAGATACAGAGAGTTCGGATTTGTTGCCGTGGTGACAGAGAGGAAGCAGTATGAGTAGTCATCTGTGAATAAATAAATAAATAAATAAGCGGCGGGTGATGGAATAAGTGTCTCGCCTTCCTTGGAGACCTTCCCTCTAAGGCAGAGCGGGTGCAGCGTGGATTGTTAACATGCACATACACATTTTTTATAGCCGCTAGCACAACATGTAGCATTTTAACACACATGTGGTGAAAAACACTGAATTCAGTAGACACTGCTGATTTAGGACTCATTTCTTAACCCCTCAAAGGCCTAAAACAGCAACTCTTCTAAAACTGCTTTAGGTCTGTAAGGGGTTAAAAGGTTCAACACCCCGTTACTATACAGGTTACAGCATAACGCCCACGCCATCTGGCAGCATTTGAAGCAGCTGGAAAGGTGTGCGACCTCTGCTAAGTGAGGAAGGACGAACATTATGTCGGGGCAACACGGAGACACATGAAACTTGGCAGGCTTGCTGAGGCCGTGACCACAATAATGTGGACATATCTGAAGACTGTTAACACTAGCCGTCCACATCAACCTGGGAATGTGCAGAATAAGCACTATCCTACACAATAACTTCTCAAAGGGGTGTCCCATTTCATAGGGGGATATTTTTACACCCTGTAATGCCATCTAAAGGGGCAAGGATAGTTTTAAAATTATATGGGGCTAGCCTTAAGTTAATAAATATTTCTCTTAAATGAGAGGTTACTCGCTAGAGTAATTATTTTTCTCAAGTGTCCCTCTTTAGCTCCTCCTTCTCATCCAAATATGGTCACTTCTGACTCCAAATGGACCAAAATACTTCCTTTTCTTGTGTTCCAGGTTTCAATTTCTATAATCAGCCAACAGCTAAAAACACAAGCTAATGTGTTGTTTGGTCTGGAAATAGTCATCTATGAATTTGAGGATAATTTTTCATTTCCTTTCTTAAAAGCAGTCCCAACATTTGTCCTGTTTTTCCACCATATGCTTTATGAGACAGATAACCTGTGGGTCCAAATGGTCTTCATCATTCGTGTGACTGAGCTAGCTGTCCTGACAGCCCAGGTGCTGCTCTGCATCTGTTCAGTGTCTTTGTGTTGCTGTCAATGAAAGGCACAGAAAAACAGAAATGCCACAGAATGGTGTGTTTCTGTGTATGTATGTGGCAAACACTACTTATTAATATCACATCCAGATATAACAGCCCAAAAAAAGAAAGAAAGAGAACAGCAGAACGATTGACATCATGTTTACATTGTTTAAAAACATCCTGCCCTTTCACTGATATGTTCAACATCAAGCAGGCAGAAGGAGGCTATAAAAAGGTCCAGGCTTTGTCCATCTGTGTTGATGATATGGTGGGATGACTTTCCTGGTCAAATACATGTTTAGATAGTGCCTCTGGCACAGGAAAGAAAAAAAATATCTAAGAACTTGATAAGGAAGTTCATTAATCTGAATCTGGTGTGTTGGAGTAGGAACACGTCTGACATGCAGGGCGGTGGTACTCCAGGACCAGGGTTGGGAAACAATACTCTAAGATATTTTTTATTTCATTTAAAGGAGCAGTTTTACTATTTTGGGAAAATGTCTTTTTTGCTAAGAGTTCGACAATAACATTAACCGATATGACACATCTGAGCGTATGCAGATTAGCTAAGTTTAGTATAATGTTGAAAACACAAGGAACAGCTAGCACAAATAAGAAATGTTGGGAACTTTGTTGTACCGCTTGATATGTCTTAAGGTCCATTTATGCTCCCTTGGAATACATAAATAGGACTACTGATAAACATCTAACAGTGAAAACATTATTGTGTTTGTATGCGCATAATAGAGGATAATGCGTTGGTTTACTAGTTTGAAATGCTAATAATTATTAGTCTGACATGCTTTCTGATCTCCAACTGGAATGCGGTAAACTTTGGTGGGACTAGTTTTGACTTCCAATGCATCGTGAACCCATCGGACCATCCCGGAGTTGTTTAGCCGTCTTGTGATATATTTCGGCTGGATGAATTAAGGTGCAAATTGTAGTAAAACAGCTTCATAAGTTGGTATGGTAGTTGTAAAAAGAAATCCCTAGCCATCAGCATGTTAACTGTCTGTTTCATGTTTCCAGTATTTAGCTGTTTTAACCAGCATATGGCTCCACACAGAGCAAATGGGAAAAGAGAGCAAACTCTCAGCAAGAAAAGTAACTTTCAATAATGCCAGACCATCATTTTACACATCAACCTGATTTTAGATATGTATTCATCTGTGCATCAACTATAAAATACATCAAAAGTAAAAAGACAAGCGACACCATCCACTCCTTGAGAGAAAAACATGATCATTTTTAGAAAACATCCTCTGTTCCTTTTCAGTCTAAAAGTAGACGTCGTTGAAAAACAACATAAATATACTCGACGGCTTGAATATAAATACTGCTACACTGTGAGACAACTGGGCAGTGAACAGGACTGGAGTCATGCCGACTGGAGTTAAGAATATGAACAAAAACACTCTAAATTGGGCCGTTTGTTTCTGTCCCTGGCAGTCAGCAAGAGCCTCTATACTTGCATGATTCCCTGTGGGAATTTTTACCACCTCTGTTTAATCACGCTGTCTTTTTCCTGCACGGACAGCAGTGATCATCGACATTCTGTTTTTAAAAATACAGGAGCCAACTTTTGGCATGAAGTGGGATAGGAGAAATGTATCAGTAATGGCTTGTTTGCAGGCTAAGAGGTCCTCTGTGTATAGTTTGTTTTCCATTTTCGGGGCTAAACAGGCAATTTAAGTTAAACCACAGACACTCTTGGTACAACTGCAGAGTAAGATACAGTGCAGCATTAGCATCAGCAGCAGTGCTAATGTGCAAAGTGGTTGTGTGTAATTTTGTGATCCTGACCCAGGAGGAGGCCATGCTGAGAATACAGCCATTCTTTCTATGAAGGGTGAGGACTGAGGCTACAGGCTGGGCCCATAGCTTCTGTCCTTTATTAGAGCCAGATGTCTTTGTGGGGGTAGAAAGAAAAAAAGAACAAACAAGGGGGAAAAAACGCAGTTGTTCTATTATTATAAACCGCCTATACCACCCTAAGTCCAGAAACAGCTGGGACATTGTGTGAAATGTGAATAAAAACATAATATAATTATCTGCAAATCTCACAAACCCAATATTTTAGTCACACGATAACATAAAAAACTCATAAAATCCTGAAAGTGAGTTTTTATTTCTTGAAAAATGTTTTATTTAATTCTATGTCAACATATCCCCTGAAAAAAGTTGGGACAGGGGCAACAAAAGGCATTGTTGGGTATAAAAAGAGCACTTAAGAGATATTGAGTCTCTCAGAAGTAGATGTGGGTAGAAGTTTCTTCAGTCTGCAGAACAACTTTGTTTATTAATTGTGGAGCAATTTCAGAATAACTTTTGTGAAATTGTGAAGAATTTGAAAATTTCTTCATCTACAGTATATCATGAAAAGATTTAGAGAACGTGGAGACATCTCTGTGTGCAAAAGAAACTGTGAAAATCAGCTTCCTCAACATTCCTATTCCAAAGCTCTAGCAGCTGGGTTTCTTTACTGTCCCAACTTTTTTATTAGATTGAATTAATTGCTTTCAATACGTTTTCTGTGTTCTACTGTGAGTAGCACATTAGTTTATGAGATGCAAACCATAACAATGTTTTTCTTTACATTTTACACAGCATCCCAAATTTATTTGAACATGGGTTGTACTGTGCACACATTGTGGTGGATGTCTTTGCTGAAAACATCATATGTTCAGGGAGGAAAAATTAGCTTCCAACCCTGAATTAGAAAAGTTTACTAAGAATGAAAATGAGAACTTAATATAGTAATATATATTTTTACATCATTCTAGTAATAAAGATACCAAATGTTAAAGCATTTCAGTGTCTGTTTTATCTTAGTCTTTAGAAGCACTGTCTGAGTGTGTTTCTTTTTCTTTAATTTTTTATACATTGCCAACTTTTGGGATCTTATTTGGGGTCAAATTTGAGTAACCCCAAATAAGAAAACATTACATTTTAGCCATGCCATCCTTACAAAACAAACTTTATAATAGAGTTACTTCTAACTTTGAAGCCAAAGAAGTCCAGAATTTCAATGCCTATTAAAACAATTTTAAAAATGACCTTAAATGTTATAAAATTCAGATCAAAGCAAAAGAAACTGAGAATTTCCAGAATTTTCGTCTGTCATGCACCATTAATAGAGAATCCTATTTTTTCCAAAATGCCAATTAATAGCAAGTTTTTCTTTCACCAGATCAGTGAAATGTAATGGAAAATCCCCTCTGGGCCAAAAGGCAACTTGATATAGTTCCTTCACAATTTGAGGGAGTGGGAAAAGTTAAGTTTACATGTTAAGTCTGTGAAATGAACTTTTAACACAGTTTTAAAGGAGTAGTGTGTAAAATTTTGCAGCTAAGTTCCAGAATGCAACCAGATAAACAAACCTTTCCTAATCCTTGTTTGCTTTGCCAGTTCTCAGCTGTTGTAAAAACATGTAGAACTGCATGAAGGACTTGACGAACCTTTAATATTAGGTAACAAACCAGGATGCGTCTTTAGGTCCTTATAATATTTCCATTCATAAAGTATCTGTGCCTTTCTGAAGCTAATATCAGTTGACACATGCAGTGATGAATATTTGCTAATTACCACAAATCAATTCCTGAACAATCAACCTCTGGTTTTGGAGACCATTAAGGTCAAAAATCACAAATTAATTAAACTACAGGGACTAGCTTTAAGCCCTCTGGGTTCTACAGGGACTTCAGCACTCAATAGCAATCCTGCAGTATCAGTAGTTTCACTCTAATGAATCTGGTGGGTTAAATGCTTTAGTAAAAAGAAAAACTCCATAAAATGAAGGCCTGAATTTACTTATAAGATGCAGCTTTGTTCATCTATAATTAACAGTGAAAAAGGTACAGTATGCACACATATGGAATCATGTTGAACAAAGTAATGCTGCTTTTCAAAAAAAAAAAAAACACCTTGGAAGCTGGAGTGGTTTAAATTTTACAGAGAAGTGAAGAAATGGAAAGACTCCATCTCACTCAGCAGTGTGAGACAGACAGACCTGACATTGTCTCCCTCTGGTATAATGCTTACACAACAGCCCGCAATGGAGAGTGCAGCAGTTATTAACCTTAACACTGCGAACCATTAATCACATGCACGATAAAGATACCGTCTCCAATTCTACGGCTTAATCAAAACACGCACACCAAAGAGAAGGAGCTGGTTCTCGAGCTCTGGATGTGTGTGTGTGTGTGTGTGTGTGTGTGTATTGGATGGGGGGGGGGGTTGTTTTGAATTTGCTAAATGGCAACAAGAAGCCCAGAAGATTGAAGGCAGACTTTCAATCTCAGAGACACTTTGAATATTTTTGGTTGTGATCCAAATATTTGAAATTGGGTAATGGACAGTAAGCAATAGATCTCTGACTAATTTGTGAACAGAAGGACAAAGCCAAGAGGTGAAGTGTACAATAAATCACTCTGAGAACAAAATGCTGTGATGGATTTGATGAATCAGAAACAAATGAAAGCAAGGGAGGATGTGAAAAAACAAGACTTTTAACAATAGTCTTAAGTCTTGAATTCTTCAGCACAGGAAAAGAAAAATACAAAATTATTTTCTTAGTTCAACCAACAAAGCAAATTAAATAATCTTCTGCTATTGCTGCTCGCAGCAATGTTTCATAAGACAATAAGAACAAAAATAAGAATGAAGACAGATGGGTAATCTTAATTTACTGAAAGACTTGTTTGGTTGGGTGCAGGGGCCTTCTGGAAGTGGCCCTGGTTGCATCCACGAAGACTTTACAACCCCATAGGTTGTCTCTTTACTTCAGCTGTTGCAGCTGATATGCCCGACCACATGAACACATCCCGTTCCCTTCTTACCAGTTCCTGCTGCTCCGAGTGACTTGTACACATACTCGACTGTGGTAGCAGGAGTCACTGATTTCACCGAGTCTTCGGGGTGTAACAAAGAAGTCCGACGTCATAATGATAGAAACCTGTGACTGTTGGCTTTGTTATAACTGTTATAACCAATCATAGTTACAGCTGGAAAAGGTCTTGAAAGTGAAACCTGGAGCCATCGATTACAAGGCATCCTTGTGGAGGTGATGAGCCAATTTTCTTCTGAGATGAATCTTACACAGCCAAGGATAATGGGTGCTAAGTCACCACACTGACAGCGCGGCGAAAGGACAAGATCTGCTTTACAATTTGACGGAGATTCTCTATTGATTACGGGGAAGGGAGATAAGCTTAGCTCCCATGATGCATTGGGGGTCAGGATGCGTGCAAGGCTGCTGTTTGCAGAAACTGAAGCAGCCTAATTTGTCAGCAGTTTGTTTCAACATGAAGGGGAACATCATCAGAAAAATCCCTCTTTAAGTTCTTCCTCTCAGGATAAGCTCCCCTCTTTAAAATGCCTTGAAGACCTGCTTCACCAACACATTTCAGTTTTCACATGCGTTTGGTCCAAATCCCATCAGTGCTCCCTGTATCTGTGCATCGAACATCCTTCAACTTACACCCGGACAAGCACGCATGACCTCACTCTTTCAGCACTGTTTACGTTTCTATTTCACACGCCGCAACTACAAAGTACAATGACAGTTTTTAAAATCAAGTTTGCTTCCAAAACTCTGAACTTCACTCTTTTTGTAGCCTCACTTTAAATAAGGCAGCCCCTCTCAGAGTCCCAGCTCTGTCGCCCGTTAGTCCAGCCGCAGGTAGCTGGGTATGGAGTAGTTGAACATGAGGAAGTCCAACTTGTAAAGCTGGTAGAGTTGGATCTGCTCCGGAGTGCTGATATTGCTGAAGAATTGAGCAGTCATGGCATCTGTGGTGCGAGTGGACTTGGCATAGCTTGGAAAGCGCAGGGAGTCGCCGACACCGACCAGCCGCAACACGTAGTTCGCATCCTCCTCTAGAGTCTCATACTTGCCCACCAAGTCATAGTGGATGTGACAAGGGTGACAAAGCTGGTAGACGGTTTGCCAGTGCTCGTTGAGTGGCCCGTCGCGCTGCGTGGCAGGGTCCACGAGGTACTCAACAAATTCTTTGAATTTGACATCAGCACCGTTGAGCAGGGCATCCTGCGTGGCATTCTTACGGTAGCGCCGGATGATGCGGGTGCCGAAGCGCTTGTGGAAGGAGGAGTTGTACTTGAGGGTGAATTTATTGCGGTAAGCAGAGACCAGCCTCTCGAAGGGCTCACGAACAAAGAGGAACTTGAGGTAGTTCTTGAGGCGGTGGTTGATCTCAGGAATGCTGTACTGATTCAGCGTCTTCAGGTTTGACGGTACATGAGCTTCATTGGAAGGGATTTCCATCGGGTCACTGTGGAGGAAAGGCATAGAGACAATGATGTAATTTCTGTTTTCTACATGTAAAGTGTGTCAGCCACAAAGTAACAAAGGAACAGTGTGCACAACTTAAGGAAAACTATTAGAAACTAAATATCGTAGGTTTCATAGTTATGTTTTCATCAGTCCATAATGACCAGGAACTACCAACTGTTTTATTCTAGTTAGCCACTGGTATCAATATAGCACACCAGTTTTCTTCAATGGAACCCAAAATGGTGTGTTACCATGGTTTCAGAAAAAGAAAACAAAACACTGGCTCAAAAGAGGGTCTTTCTCACCTTTACGGTGAAGTGAAGACCACTGGATGGTGAGACTAGGGCATTTATTGGCCTTTTCCCACTAGTACCCACTGGTAGAATCTGGTACCTGGTACTTTTTTAGCATCTACATGGCCAGGTTTCAAGCGAACTGAGTGGAGTTGTAAATGTTACGTTCAGAGACTGCAGGCCACTGGATAAGAAATCAATTCAATTCAATTCAATTCAATTGGATAAGAAATGTCTCCTCCCAAACACTTTTCCAGAGTGTTTTGTCTTGCTGCCCTCAGCCTTCTCTGGCTTTCTCTTTTTACCTTGAGTCTGACAAAAAAATCTATAGACCAAGCAGCAGGTATACCATCACCTTGATTTTGTGGGACTTTCGGCCCAATTTGCTATAACAACTGGTACTCAATTGTAATAAAAAATGGCCAAAACCGAGTAGAGTCAAGGTAAGCTAGAGGCAGGTGCTAGTGGGAAAAGTCTACTGGGGTTTTAAGTAGAACTATGTAGCTCATACTAAATGAGTAGCACATCTGTCGAACATTCAGTTGAGTGAATCAAGCAAGTCAATAAAATACAGTGATGTAAAAACACAGCGGACTCTTGACTGGTCAGAGATGGCCATCACCTTGTGGGTGTAACACTATCTCTGCAATAGCCTGACACACTTCCTTGTTTCATGAAGTTGTTTGAAAGTCAAGAAAACATCTGGGAGATTTCATCCGTTCACAGATCATGAACTGTGTTCCTAATGAATTTACAGCTTCTCCCAAAAAGTTGGTTAACTGTGTAAAACATCAAATGTGAATGAGATATTTTGCTTCTGAAAAAATATTAGCTCATTTCAATTTGATGGCAGCGGCTCATCTAAAAAATATAAAGGCTGGGTTATATTTACCACAGAGCAGTACCCCCCCCCTCGCACTCCCCCCCCCCCCCCCCCCCCTTCCTTTAACAACAGTCTACTGAATATTTGAAGTATTCACAATTTTATGTTGATTTTACTTTTCCCATCATTTGATTTGCAGCTTTTTGCCTCAGATTTCTGAACCTCTGCCCATCTTTCCATGAGAGGCTCTGCTTCTCTAAGGTGCTCCTTTATTTAATTAGTTGCAACATGTTCCTCCAGCTGTTTTTTTAAGTAACACTTTTCCAGCCTTTTGTCACCCTTTAACTTTTTTGAGACAAGTTGCAGCCATCAGATTCAAGATGACCTAGGCTAATGAAATGGCAAAATGTCTCACTTTCCACATTTGACATGAGTTCTATGTTCTGTTGTAGGTAATTATTGGCCAATCAGATGTGCAATCATTGTATTGTAGTTTTATTTACTTTTTATACAGAGTTCCAGCTTTTGGAAATGGGTTATTTGAGTATGTTCATTAACCGTGAGTAAGTATTTGATCAAGCTGACTCGAGATGACCTCTTTAGGTTTCAGCTTTATGATCCTAATAGATATTCAAATCCTCTTAGCCATTTAGTTTGATAACCACTCTTTACTCCTCACTTGTAGGGTACTTTGGATAAAAGCATTTACTTAATCAATATTGCAAACACACAGTAAAGTTACATGTCTAATGTCTGGTTCAGCTTCACACGTGCTGCCATAATAAATTGCTGTTCAGAGATTACTGCCTTGATTCATGGAAGAGCTTTGCTGAGTCAAACGGTACTTTGCCATACTATGTAATGGATAAACACCATTAGTTGGTTGCAATTTGCAGCTTGACTGCTACTATGAAATGCTACATACTGGCCCCTTACAGGGGAATGAATGGCCCCTTGTACCATCTAAATCCACGGTTAAATGCAAAACTCTGCAAGGTACTGGACTCACCTGTATTTGCCCCGACCCGTGAGCACCATCATCACTCTTTTCCAGTTGGTACAGGCCACTTTTGGGACGTAGCAGTAGATAAGCTCGTGATCTTCGTCCACCACAAGGTGTTTGAGGTCTCCAGGTGTCAGTACTCGCCGCTTTCGACTGGACGCGCTGTAAACCCGGCATGCGTCCACTACCTGATCCCTCCTGGCCTGGTGGAGGACGGCAGTCCCCGACAAGTCCGACTAGACAGGGAAAAACATAAAAAACAGGAGGGAATGGGAGGGAATTAAGATTTTAATATGAGATCCAAGTGAAATGTTTTCAGTGTGGTAGGCACATCATAAGCTATTAACTGCTATTGCTGCAGTTTTAGAGTTAATTAAGTTAGCTTAAGGGAGTTCCAAGGGTTATAGAGCACCAGAGAGCTAAAAAGAGGCAGACCCTGAGGAAGAGAGGGGAGTCAAGTAGGTCACTCTACGCCTTTAAAATGATCCATTTGGCTAGAGGAGATAATTAATGGAAAAGAAAAAGGCTGCTGAAGTGTCTCTTTGTGTTATTTTGACCAAAACATGTCACACACATTTCATTAAGACATGAGGAAGTTGTGTCATCTTGTGAAAAGAAGACATGATAAATACATAGGATTAAGCACATTTATATAGTTTTGTCCTGAAAAGTTTATTATACTGTGATCTATTGTGAAAAATTGGAATTTCCCTCTGGGACTAATAAAGTATTTCTAATTTGCTTTCTTTTCATCTCACATGGACTTTACCCTAAATAAAAACAACGTATATTTTCTTTGTTATGAATTTAAATATATATGTATATTGTAAGACTCTGAATGTATTTTACAATACAATGCATATTAATTGTACTGGAGATGTTTGTGAACTTTACATTTCATTCTAAAAAAAATCCCAGACTGCATTCACACTGCTGGTCTTAATGCTAAATCCCAATTTTTTCCAGAAATCTGTTTTTATTTTTGTATTTTTGCGTGGTTGTATATATTATAACTTAAATGTGACCGCCATCAGTCTGTGTACGAATGGTCTAGCACCCTGAAGTGACCCGTATGCACACAAGAAACGCTGTGTTTATGGAGCTAAACATGAATACTCCACATATCAGCGTGGGTATTAATTTAAAAAATGTGCAATCAGAGCCGGCAATATTGTTTTGGCCATCGTTTACATGCAGTCTTGCCAAATTCAGCCCCTTCAGGGACACAATTGTAACGTCTGTCGGATATTTAACCCATTTTATACCAAATATAAAAATGACCTGGGTTGGATTTTGTGCTGTTCAGACTGTCAAATATGGGTTATAAAAAAGTTGGATCTGGGCCACTGTTGCCTGAAGTCTGAATATAATTCTATTTTCAAACATAATTAATGAACAATCCGTGGTATAAGAAACACAATCAAGCATTAATATTAGTACTGTGCAAAGAAATGACTAATTAGTCAAAAATATTCTATGGCAACGTATTTGCGATGTACCCTGACCCAATCCTAACAGGGGGCGGGATAGGTCTATATACTCACTTATTCCAATTAAGGGTCTCAGGTCTCTAAATCTCTGAGTATATAGATGGATGTTATCTTTATTTTTTTATATTACAGATACCATTTAATATATGTTTCACTGTCAGCTAGAAGGCAGATACTCTGCTGTTATTCATTACAAAACAATAACTTTAAACATATTCATGTACCGTAAGTCTATCCAGTAGTTATGACACTAATCCTTTAATCACACAAAAAATCATTAATACTAATTCTAGGATTCATAGAATAAGTCTAAGGAATGTATCAGCAGCAGTTCTAATACAGTTTGACACCACAGAAGAAAGGACTGAGCATCAGGAACTTGAAGATGTAAATAATTAAGATTAGAAGCTAAAAGAAAAAATAAGGAAATGGAGAATTAAATTCAATGTTCTCTGAACTTCATAGAGGATTAGTGTGTAAGATTTGAAAATGTGGAACAAATCTGGGCATTTTTTGGGAGTTAAAGACATCAAACAATGTCAGGAACCGTTGGGTTTTCTGAGGCTCCAGATTAATCCGTGATAAGAAATATGCAAAACAATAAACTTTAAAAGAAAAAAAGGCAAAAAATAAGAAAAAATATTGAAGATATTTGTAAACAAAATCAAAGACTTTACACCACCTACATAGCGCCAACCAAAAACTCTTCCAGGACCAGGAAAACACTACGATGAATGAATTGGGAGAAGAAGAAAGTTGATCAAAAAATAAAGGCAGATAGGAAGTGATCAATCTCAGCCTTTATTATCACACTAATCTCTTTATCGACTATATTTTTTCCTATCTGAAGGAGATTACTTGGAGGCTT
The DNA here is from genome assembly GCA_028567055.1 of Leptatherina wallacei. Taxonomy (NCBI): domain Eukaryota; kingdom Metazoa; phylum Chordata; class Actinopteri; order Atheriniformes; family Atherinidae; genus Leptatherina; species Leptatherina wallacei. The sequence goes on from JAOXYM010000025.1 coordinate 6,474,882, forward strand.
TAGAGGGAAATGATGATATTGGAGGATATTACAGATATTGAGTGTTTAATATGCGCAGCTCCAGTCAACAGTCAGTTATCAGAGGCGTATTTCATATTCACCGTGAAGCCTGTGATGAAGTATAGCACCGCGGGAGGGAAAGGAGGAGGCTGATGGGGAGCAACGAGGAGTGTGAGAACAGCTGGAGGGCTTTGCATCTGCTAGAATGTTTTCTTATGCCTCCTGATTATTTTTCCTCTGGGTCTGAATTCCCCTCTGGGGCAGTTCCCCGGTTTCCTCACAGGAATTTCAAATGATTGTACTGTGGCCTGGATCTTTACCTTCTAAACAAGCGTGGCCTTTCACACTGGCCGTGGCCGAGTAAAGGGAGGGCTCCCGACGCAGAGTAAGGAAACAAGTCAGGGACCACCACCAAACGTTTTGCATGAACACGGCTTGACTAAAAGAGGTTAATGTGTGCTGCTCTTTGAAGCCAGTTTTCAATATGTCTCCAAGTGGGAAATTCATCATGCACACAGCTTGCTATAAAAAAAAACGGGGGGAGCCAGTCTCTGACGCCTCTTTATCTGATGACATACAAAGCTGCTGTGTGATGTGTTCTACATCAGATAATCACCATGGAAATGTTTTAGCTAAGAGGAACCAGTCAAACGCACGACAGACATGTTTCATACGAGGTTTAAAGTCTTCATTCCTTTTTCTAAGCTTCATTACTGGACAGTTATGGGGGGGAAACAGGTCAGACTTCATATTGCTAAATCAATAGTGGAAAGATTTGAGAGCTACTGGTTTCCTAACTGAACCAGTTCTGTTACTGAATACAGATTCATTCTCATTATTTATCTGGAATATTTCTGGCAGGACGTTCCGATCGAACGCCAGGCTTAACACAGAACTTGAACGAGCAGCTGCAGAGACAGACGGAAGATTTTTGGAGATTTCGACACAATATTGAAAAACCAATTTAAAAAAAGAACAATGTGCCTTTTTCTTTGCTTCGAAAGTGTCAACGTGAATGAGTTTTCAGTCCTCTTGAGATCAGTTTTCATTAGATTTTTTATTGTAGACCGTCTTTTTCTCAGGGGGAATCTTCTGTGTTTATCCGGCTCCTGTTGCACCTGGTTTGTGTTTTCTAATTGCCACACCTGCTCCTCATTTTTCATTAGTCCCTCAGTATAACTTCTGCCTGCTTTCCTTTGGTCTTTGCCAGATTATTGTTTGTCACTCAGTTAACTGTATTTTTGCCTCAGTCTAGCCTTTAGTTCAGTCTTACTCAGTAGCCTGATTTTACAGCATGTTTAGTTTCAGTAAAGTCATCCTGCCTGCCTTTTAGTCCAGTATTTGGGTCCTCCACCTGTTTCCAATGGATCCCGATAGAAATGTTGCACATTAATTCTTTTTCTTTTTTTTACATTTTTACTCATAGAAAACAATTGTAGCACTTTAGATGAGTTCTTATCTGATTTATAAGGAAATAATTTTCTGTTTGAACAAAAACAGAAAACCATCAGCAGCCAGTAAAAGTAACAGGGAGAAGAAAAAGAAAAATCCTGGGATCTGTGGGAAAATGGCTCTTCGACTAATTTCCAAACACAATTCTTCATGGATCATTGTGAAATGCCTGAGGACTGACTTTTAATTTTATGCTTAATTGTACTCAAAACTATACATTTTAGAAGTAACAACTCACATCTGTAACTCAGATTTAATGCAGTCTGCATGAGGACAAATGCAAATGCATAAAATTAACAAATCAAAAGACAGATTTTTAATGACTTATCCCAAAAGTGGATGTTCACACTGTTTATAGTAGATCTATCATACACTAAACATTATCAAGACCTTGCAAAAGCTTTCATTTCTGGCATTTATTCTATTTTCGTGTCTTCTAAAACCTCATTAAGTTGGATTTTTGTCAGGTTTGATTGGGTCAACAAAACTTTGCAATCCAATAAAAACAAAAACCTTTTAATGACCATATAAACATGAAGAAAAAAAAACTTAATTGTTGGGGTTGCCTATATAATATACAACCATTTGCAGAGCTGCCTGTTGCAGTCATTTCAGCTGCAGCTCTCTTTGGATCGGAGTTTGGCTCTGGATTTTTGCCCATTCCTTAAGGAAAATCTGCTCCAGCTCTTTCATGCTGGATGGGTTCCACTGATGTACAACAGTGTATAAATCATACCGCAACTTCTCAGATGATAAAGCCATTTTAAAACTACTTCAGCAGCATGATTTTTCTTCTTTTAGTTTTAATTCAAATGTTTCTGTTTCAATTCTTTTGGAAAACTGAACCAGGTTGCATTTAATCCTATCATTTCTTCATCAGCCCATTTTCCCAGGCCCTTCTGCAGGAAAACATAGCATGATACTGCCACCGCTGGGGATTATTTATGGTGGTATGTAGTGCATCCCCCCCCACCCCCACCATTTTTAATTTTTGTAGATATTTGCTTTGCAGCTCCACAAAAAAAAAGCATATTTCAAATGTAGCTGTGAAACTTTGCAGCTTCCTCAACATTACCTCTGACCTCTTTATTACATCTCTGATCAGTGCCCCTCTTGTCTGTGGTCAACTTTCGGTGATTCCCCAAATTTTTGCACATGACCTCTACAACTTCTATAAATGTCATGTAAAAAATGCAATCACGTTTCCACAAAAAGAAAATAAAAGAAGATAGAAATTTGTCCCTGTTAATGTGGAAAATGTTTTATCTTTTTATGCGAATTAATGCAAAAGCTTTCTTCACATCTCCACGCTGTTATTCTTCTTTTAGAGAAAAGGAAGTGAAAACTGACAAAGCATGATGGATTGAGAAGAAGAGCTTCTTTCATTTCTTTGCTTCTCAAATGTATGTCACTCTTCCCTATTCATGTCAACATTAAAAAAGAAAAAAGAAAATCAAAGCCCACGATGGCACAAAATCTTAGAACAAATAGCGGCTTTGTGTTGATATCCACGGAGACATCAAGTATTCACACAAACGTTGCAGCCTTCCATTCTACAGTAAAAAGTCTGTATTTAACATGGGAGGAAAAAAAGACACAAGGGGGGATCTTGTCATCTCCTGCACTGCCTCTGTTTTCATCCCCTTTTGTCTCTTGTCTTTCCACAAGATCACTTTCTGTGATTTTTATCTCCTCATCAAGGAGTCAGTCGAGTCTGTCTTTGATGAAAGGATGAAGAGATGAGGGAGACGGAATGAGATGAGAGAGTTGATATGTCGATACAGCAGAGATGGAGGTTGCTGACCTCTGGCCATGTCAAGCTGTTCCCAAGGGGGAGCAGAAGCCATTACTCGCTATTTGATTGCACATTTCTGTCCATAGTAGTCTGTCCACATGGACTGGTGGGTCAGCAACAGATAAGAGCCAGCAAGTCATAAACCACAGCTTTTAAGGTAGTTAGCAACTTCGTATAATATGGTCAATTTAGTTTGACCCCTGTCAATTGGTTCGAGGCTCCGCCGGGACCTCAAAGCTTCAGCTCAGCAGATTCCCTCTGCAACTGCACTGTATGATGAATTACTTAGTGTTACACAAGATGGATAGTATATATTGATTTAGAGAGTGTGTGTTAAAGATGTTGCTTTCTCTGTTCACATTTGCATCCGTTCTCTCTGGTAAACTTCATCAAAACTGGGAGTAAATTTCGGAATAGAGGAGCAGGACAGAAAATCCTTATGCATACATTTTAAACCTAATCTCACCATGAAAGCCGCTGTCAGCATTCCATATATGCAAACAGGAAAGTCTCCACGTTTCTTATCTTCAAACCTCCGGAGAAGTTCGAAACAAGCCCGTTTCAGATGCATGCTGAGCGTCTTCCTCACGTCACCGTGCACTTGTTGGTAAAAGAAAAAAAAAAAAATATATATATATATATGCATAATAAAAATATGTGAGGAAGTGATGGAAAATGCAAAGGTTGCATTCCATATATCAAGTCTTTATTTCCCCGCTGCTGCTGTATTATTCTCTCTGAAAGTTATTGTGAGTTTGAAATATGATCTGCGGGTCCGCGTTGAGCTGTTGCAGGGGTGATAATGAATAGCTTCTGATCCTGATCCATCGATGGTTGCAGAGGCACGCAGATAAAAGAAGGGAGCCGGGAAGTGATCACACGGATGGATGGAAAAGAAGAGAGTTTCAGTTTCAAATCTACATTTTGTCTTGAAATCCTTCATCTTACACAATTATGCAAATTCAAGACAGGATTAGCAACCGCTAGATTTGTTGTAGCCTTAAAGTCTAAAGTTAAGACTATATATCATTTAAATCATTTAAGTCTATCTGATTTATTCAAATTCAATAAGATGGAAATTCCTTTATCCAAACAGACTCTCTGTTTTAGCTGCATTTCATTTATAACTCTTATCAAACAGGAGTTTTGTTTCCTATTTGAAGCTATTTCCAGATTTTATAGATGTAACCTGCAGGAAATACAGTTTATATTGCTATGGTCTCAAAGGATGTGCACATGATTTGCAATGAATGCAAGTGTAACCTTGCATGTTTCCAAAGGAAAACACCTCGAGGTATGAAGACCACAGTATACATACAGTATGGTATTCACTTTAAAGGCAAACATTTGCTCCAGGCCAGCTCACAGGCAAAGCAGCGAGAGACTGTGTTGAAATTATTCCTAAATTAAAAATTAGTACTCCCAAGAATATCATCCTGGTGACACATTTGCAGAATTCTCACTTTGAATTAGCATGCAAACAGCTTTCTGATGATAATTTATTCCTCATAAAAATACTTTTTAAATACTGTTGGGTAGAAAATGAGATGCTAATGCATTGTGATATGTAGCCCAGGGATTGTGCAGAGCATCCAAGTGCTTCCTTTAGATGAGCTGTCTCTGAAACAGCTTTCACTATGAGAAACAAAACACTGCTTCTTTTATTGCAATATACTCGCTGCATCAGTCAATTCTGCTAGTTAGATATTTCCTCAGTTAATTGTGCTGGACTGTTTATCTTCGAAGGCTTTTCTGGTGCTGCCTCTTGAATATTTACACTCCTGTCTATTGAGGACTGAACAGCCTGATACAGTTTGGAGGAATATGACTCGCAGAATATTTATCTCACTCGAAGTGAATAGGGTGAAGAGAGAGTGCGGTAATAGAATTTACTCTCGCTTTAGTTTCATTCTGGGGAGGTTTTTAAATGCTTTTTCAGCGGTTTTTCCCCAAAAACCTGATCAGTTTGCGCGGGGTGTCTTGTGTTTGTGCATCAGCTCTGCTCACAAGCTGTGAAGTCAACTGAACAAAGATCAATAGGATTCATCAAAGCACCTTTCTTTCTGACACACTGAGCTGTAAAGGCTCGGTCTGTCTCTCTGCTCACAGACTGGCATTCATAGAGCAAGGCACGAATAAAGCTGCCAGTGTATTGAGACCGTACCAAGCACACACCTGATATTCAGCCTCGTCATACTTCACCTGAGACTCTGTAAAAAGCAACAAGGTGAGGCCATGTTGTAAAACTTTAACAATGCTTAAAGTTTATGAAGCAAATTCATTCTTCCCATTTGGGAACATGCAGTGCATTGACTTTCCAATATGTCATTTATGAGGATTCGGGCCAGTGGAGAGAGACAAGGACAAAAAAAAAAAAAAACAGAAAAATGCTTACACCCACCGCAATGTGGAAAAGACGAGAGGAAATCTTTCTTTACTTTTGTTTTTGTTTTTTTAGAGAGAAACGAAGGAGAACGCGTGCCTCTAAACATCCCGCTTCAAATTCATACCAAATTAGAAAAAAACTCTTTTGGTAAGTTTTGGTGTAAACAAAATATGAAATTGATCAAAAAAATACTTATTAAACTTACTATAAATCAGTTTTATTTGAATTTATTTCAATTAAATTGAATTAGTTTACAATTGTTGCAAGAAGTGGATTAATTGGTTTAATTTCCACAAGATTTCAAATAACAAATTTGATGGTAATTGAAATAATTTTCCAGTTATGCTGAGTGCCTTTGTTCCGATCTGCAGTGTGATTATCAACCCCCTCAATTCAGATGTGGGATTTATTTTGACACTATGCACCAACAGTGATATAATTGCTCCATTTTTCCCGAATATTAAATCTGCAGCTTTAATTCTTGCCACGATATTTGATCACTAACATTGCAGACCATTAATTCACACTAAATGTCTCCTGGCTGGATTATGAAGGACTTTACATGTGTCGTGCTCTGTGGGTTTTTGATTTTAGTTCTTGTCTTTCTCTTTTAGTTAAGTTTCTGGTCTTTCAATCTACTGTTTTGTTTCCTGTTTTATTTTGTAGAGCAGTGTTTCCCAATCCTGGTCCTCAAGTACCGATGCCTTCTTTCATGCAACTCCCTCTTCACCTCAACAGACTGGTAAAAAACCCACATTACTCCTGATCTCGAGCTAACTGAGCTGCTCTAATTGAAAAGAGATGATTAAACTCGGCTGATGCAGCTCCGACTCCCCTCCCCATTCATTTCACTTGAGCAAGTTGCTGCATCTGAAAGTTTCAGCCACAGAACTTCTCTTCTCCCCCCTAAACGCCCCGTATCCTTTAAGAAAAACAGTAAATATAAAACAGTGTATCTACTGTACCGTATCTTTGTATCGATGCTGTTACATAAGCGAGGAGGCAGTGAATGAACACAGTGTACATGCCAGAAGCAAAAAGCACAGGCAAACAAACATGCAAACACACAGGTCTACAAGGCTTCTAGTCAGTTCTCCATCAATTCCCAAAACTGGTTAATATTCCGAACATGAATGTGATCATAATAGCTAACCCTGAAATCTTCCCTTTTAGCTAATTCTTTGCTTATAATTTAACTCCAAGCAAAACACCCCAGGTGCGTTTCTACCAGGCCGCCTCGATGCTCTGACTTTATTCTACCCAAACAGCAACACAACTCTTAAACTATTCTTCAGAAAGGGATTTTCTTTTTTTTTTTCTATAAAGTCAGACCACATCCAGCATGAACCCAGGATAAAGTGAGGTCAGTGAACTCTGCTGTGGCCACCTCAGGTTAAACCACCATGATATTGGACACCTGGGCTAGCTAGGCCCTCCCTATCCCACAGTAACACTAAACGTGCTTTGCTAGGCATGCATCCTTCCCGAGGGAAAGTGAACCCACAAAGACCTGTGATAAACATGCTCTATCTTCTGAGTCAGACACTTATAAGGGACTGAAAAACAAAGGTAGAAGAAGAAACTGCGTCACAAATGTTGCAGCCTGCATTTTGAGCCCTTCTTTCTGACAGTAATGCATACGACCTTTCAATAAGATTGCTATAAGATAGTGGAGTAAGATGTATAGCAATCAGAATGGGAAGATTTCATAAAAGCTGTTGGAGTGTCAGCCACTGTCACCGCTAATCTCATGAGTTCAATATTTCTGGCTTGTATTTGTTTTATACTGGGGGAAATGGCAACAAATGGTTCCTATTGGCAGTTTACAGCAGAGCTTCTTTTTCCCCAATGCAATTCCTAAGCAGCTTTATGGACAATAAATCATAATGGCTTTACAACATTAATATTCTCATCTCACACTGAATGACATAGCATGCATTTCAATTTGCATTAAAATCTTAATGTTATGACTCCAAAAAGAATGAGTTTTTACTGAAATAATACCAATGCGGTTCATTTAGCTCCATATAAACTCCCAGAAGGAAAAGCTTTTGGCTTTTTCAAGGGGAATTAAAATTGATTTTCTTGTAGGGGAAGCATGCTGATATGCAAAAAAACAAACAAGTTTCCAACTAACTGCAGATGCATATACAAGCACTGGTCACTTTATAAGGTGCATTTATTCAATATCATTGCAGCAACTCAATGCATTTATCATGTAGACTTGCTGAAGTTCAAACTAAGCATCAGAACAGTGAAAGGGGATTAAATCGACTTTGAATGTAGCATGGTTGTTGCTCTGAGTATTTCAGAAACTGCTGATCTACGGGGATTTTCACACACAACCATCTCTAGGGTTTACAGAGAATGGTCTGAAGAAGAGAAAATATCCAGTGAGCAGTTGTCTGGTAACAGTGGAGGCCATTGGAGAACTGTGAACTCATTATCCAGATCTCAATCCAATACAGAACCTGTGGGACATGGTGGTGGAATTATTTATTCTACAAGCAGGCCACTGGGAATTGACTACTTCCAGCACAACTGTGCACCATGTCACAATGATCAGATCATATCCAACATGTCAATGAGTTCATTGTCCTACAATGGCCTCCACAGTCACCACATCTCGATCCAATAGAGCAATTTTAATAGAATGAAAGCAGTTCTGGAGGCAAATGGGTCCAACTCGGTACTACCAAGATGTAACTAATAATAAAGTGGTCATTAATAGTTCATAAACTTCACATGATGGTGGTCCAAAGTTAGATCCTGTTGAATTAACTTATATTTTCAAGCAAAGCTGAGAACTTCATCCTCCTTTAACAAGGTTTGATGAGTCAATAATAATAATAATAAGCGATCGCAAATCCCTAAATATCATAACTGCCACTGAATGTCATACCCACTGCTGCTGACACCTCCGGCAGTGAGATCTTTTCTCCCCAACCCCTCTAATTAAATTTGCGGTCCTCATGTGCTAGAGTCTGCCTCCACCTGTGCAGCTGAACCAGCCAGGCTTATCTCCAGATCATCTTCATTCTCAGTCTTATTCCAGCTTGTAAGTTTTTGCCTAAGTTCTGCCAACCTCCTCATTTAACCCTGCTCTCTTGTATCAGATTCCATCCATCACCCAAGCCCTCAGGACCGTTCTCTGGCTATCACCGCCTGCCTCGACTCTAGCGCCACACCTTATTCCCCCATAAAATGTTGTGATGTGGTCCATCATTCTGCCTCAGAGACTGCATTTGGATTCTTCTAAATCTCTGATACATAGTGATGATGTGATGCGTTTCAGTTCATATGGGTGTTTACTGTTTGAATAAGTACAATATGTGTGTGCTGCTTTGTAACCATGGGGACCAAATTACAGGAGGAAGTTGATTTTTGAGGGTTAAGACTTGGTTTAAGGGTCAGGGTTAGACTTATCTGTTCAAGGGGAAGGGTCTGGGTTATGCATTCAGTTGCAATGTTAAATGCTAACATTGCAATTGAATGTGTGTCCCCATAGGGATATAGAAACCGCCATGTGCGTTTGTGTGTGTGCAAGTGCATCTCAAAGAGACAAAGAGGGGTATAATTAAAGTAAAACAGACAAGATAATGACAAACTGCTCAGACTTTCCCTCAAGAGTCATCAAAGTGTCTCACTCCTCTCATGAGCCTGTTTTCTCTCTGCTAGCTGTGTTTTTACCCCCGAGGGAGCAAAAACTAAACAAGAGAAGGAAAGAAAACCTTCATCCTCTTGCTTAACACAGCTGGATTGTAGTTTTAAAAAGTACAGTATCAACAGTGGGAAAGGGGTTTGGACCTTTTTGAAATACGATCCTTGCACATTTTCCATTTCAAAATTCCATAAATTCAACATTTCAAGCCAGTTTTGAGACGATTTTCCACTTTAGTTTATATAAATCTATTATAAACCAAACATAACTTGGTTTTCCATCCATAACTGTCTAAAATGGCAGCAAAAAGCTGCTCAAGCTGCTTGTTCAAGCTTCACTTCTAAAAATCTTTGCTCTGTCAGCCAATTTCAAAGCTTTTTTTAACAAAAACATGCATCTATTAGTCGGTTGTTTTTCTCTTGTTGCCCCTTAACGCAACACCTAACTCTTTAAGGGTTCAAATGGATTTGGCCTTGACACAGCGGGTGCAAGTATGGATATGGTCTAGAATGTTTTCAGTGTCAAATTATACTGAGCCTATAACTACATGCATCACACCTTGTTGCTTTCACTATTTTGTCCTTTCTGAACAGATTTACATGAGGACTTAGGGAGCGGGGTTAAAAGTTTTCATAACAAAAATAATTGTGTGGCACATTCATGTACTGTAAAAAGTTAGGATGAGGGAATGTTTACCATTGTGTTGCATCATCTCTTTTCCAAACATTTTGTTTGCATTTGGTGACTGAAGAGACCAGTTGCTGAGTAATAAATGGAGCTCTGACTCAGTATTTGTATAGTTGAACTGCTATGAGTGAATGGCCTACCTTTCAGTGGCTTGTGGCAAAGCAAATCCTCAAAATCACAAAATCAGGTTTTGGAAATATAATTTTATTTTTGACCGACTCAAACCGGTTGAGGTCTGGTGAAATCCTGCCTGCATCCTCTATAGCAGGGGTCATCAACTCCGGACCTCTTGGTCCAGTGTCCTGCATGGTTCTCCAACAGCTTGTTAAGCCTCTAAGTGGTCCATTAATATGACTTTGGTGTGTATTAGCGGGTCTAATGCCCGATGGAAAGAGATGGAGATGAAACGCAGTTTTTGAACTGCATTTGTTTTGTCTAGTTCTAAAAGAAATAGTACATAATTACTTTCATTTCCAGCAAACAAGCTTGTAATATGATGAAACATTTCCCTTTACATTCAGGGAAAATACATAATAACTCAAGTTTCCATTGGCCTTCCATACTAAAGCGCCTCTTTCGTCAAGTTTATCTTCTCAGGAGCAAAGCAGAGCCCTTGTCTCCACTAAATCCCTTTGTTTCTCTCTTTTTGCTGCCTCTCTTCTGCTCTGTTTGTATGCAGCCTCCAGAGATAAAACAAAAAAGAGTAAAGCCTCCTCATCTAAATCCCTTCATCTCTAAACCCTGAATGACTTATTCAGCTTCCTGCACAAACATCCAAAAACCCACGCCCACCACGTAACGCTCTGGTCTGATGGTTTTATAGCCAAGCAACACTCAGACATCCGCTCGGGCTTCTTTGCTGTGGGTGAAAGGTGCAGCGTTTATTTCAAGTCGGTGCCAGTTTCAGCTGCATAATCTGGTCCAGGGTGCCCGGGCGAGGGCAGGAAGGGAAACAAACACCCAATTAAAGGGATTGTGTGGTTAGCAGGATATCTACTGTTGGTGAAACAAGTCAGACGGGTATTATCTACTGGCAGAGACACACTTGGACACATTCCTCTCTTCAGTGATTACATTCATTTACAAAGCACATAAACGACCTGTCTCCTTTATGTGATTAACATTCCTGAAGTTTTGTATGTCTAAAACGCTGATGTTTACAACTATAAAGGGAAAAAAAAGTCTATAGTTTGCAATTATCTGTCTCTGTTTACGTATTTCTATTCAATCCATTTAAAAATTATTTTTATTTATTCTATTAACGCATTTGTATATTATTTCCACATTAATTTATGTATTTACATTTATATATTAATATATATTTATTTTTCCACAATTTTTGGGGTCTGGAGGACCTGGATCCAAGTCCCCAGCCTGGCTACGAAGGAGAACCACGTGGGCCCCTGAGAGAGGCCCTTAATCCACCCAACTGCTAACAGAGCACCAAAATATGGTAGCCCACTGCTCTTTAGTAAAAATCTACAAGAGGTGAAAAAAATGCAGAGCCTAATTTCCCAATTAGGATTTATAAAGTACTTCTTATCATTAAATTGTGTATATTAATGTCTTACAGAAATATATTCTATATTAATTTATTTTATCCGTATTAATGTTTTATATGGTTTTACTTTTTTCATACATGTCTACACTTATTTTTAGTCATTCAAAAACATTGATATTTTTTTTGCATTTGTTTATCTATCTTTTAATATTAGGTGGTAGAGCAGGTTGTCCCATGACCGGAAGGTCAGCGGTTCGAATCCTGCTCCCCCTGTCAACTGTCCTTGTGTCCGGGCACTTCACCCTCCTTGCCTCCAATGTTGAAAGTTTGGTGGTTGGAGATTTGCTGCCGTGTTACCGTCAGTCTGTCCCAGGGTAAGGGGGCTACACATGTAGTTCACCATCACCAGGTATGAACGAGGAGTGAATGAATAATGAATAAACAAAATGAACAAATAAATGTCCAGCAACCCAGTGACCCTGAATTGGATGAAAGGAAAATGGGTGCATGCATGAATTAGTGAGCCATTTGATTCCTCTGCAGTTTCTTGCCTCATACTTGGAAAAAGTCTGATGTAAAGACTCCAGAGTTCTCAGATCTGATATCTGCATATTTCATGTCCTTCAGACCATGACAACAAATGACAAAGGTTGCCAAAAACAGCCAGTTACATTAATGACACTTGATAGTTTTCATTGTTTATGTCTTTTTTAAAATTTTTTATTGCAGATTCTAAAAACATGCTGCCATGATGCCAGAAGATGAGCATCTTGCCATTAGCTGATTAACTGGACTGTTGATATCCATAGATAAAAGTCATGGGATGTTCAAGCTTGGAAACGTCCCATCTGTGATCCGAATTAAAAGTATATGACAGTGCAGCCATAATCAGATTCTGAATGCTGCCGACTCCTTAATAAATTACATTTGTTTAGCGGATACTTTAATCCTAAACAGATTATAAGTATGCAGCATATTGTGGCAATCAAACCAATGAGGTACACAGATGAACATTTTTAAGGGCTTTAGATATGGAATTATTTCAAACTAAGTTACTTTATAGTGTTTATCATTGAAATTATGACTTGTGAATGTGAGATCAGGTCCAGATTCAAGTCCTCTGGGTAGTAAATGAGAAAAACATATGTTGTAGTCATTCTCTGAGGCACTGAATCATTGTCTTTATTGTTATCGGAGCATAAAATCCCAGTTCAGTCTGATTATCATACAGCCTCAAAGTCTTGGAGGGAAGCACTTCATCCATCTTTGCTTTGTCACACATACACAAAAGAAGATGCTGTAATTAACACTGTAAACAGCTTTATGTGATGCAAGAATCTGAGTCTGTGTGGAACTGTTTTTGTAGATGATCCTGCATTTTGGGATTCATTTCCCTGCTGTGTCAGCACAGGGGTCAAATAAATGAGGGAGAATAAATGCAGCCTTAAAGAGCGTGCTCCATCATCATTATCAAAGCGCTGAGTGCCTTTTGGAAGAACAGTGTTCCTTAAGCTCTGTTCTGGAACTGCACTGACTTAAAGAATTGGTGCCAAGGGGCACTAACACAATTTGATAAGACAAACTCAGAGGATTACAAAAAAAAACAGAAAAGCCTAATATTATTTTGTATTTCCCAGGCCTGTTTTATTTCTCTGAATGTTTCCCACTGCTGTCAGTCCTAATGCAATAATAATCACACATGTAACACTAATTAATGTTTGAGACACTTTGTTTGAAATCTGAATAAAAAAAGAATACAACGATTTGCAAATCTCAAACACTGATTTTATTCCCAATGCAATATAGAAAATATTTAAAATTCTTGGAAAACATCTTGAATTAATGACAACACATCTAAGGAAAATGGGTCAAGACAGAGCCATGTGTGCTATTCTGTCTTCATTTAACAACATTACGCAAACATCTTGGAACTGAGACCAACTGTGGATGCCATCTAGATGATGCTGCTCTAAAACTTTTCAGCGATGATGGAAACTTTCCAGAAGTGCAGGTTGCCTGCTCCAAAAGCTCTAATGCACCCCTCTATCATTAGATTTACAGGTTTTTTGAACTGAGCTCTAATAACAAGCCAGATGGTGACTATCCTCTCCGGTATGGATAATGAGACCTCCATGATTTGTAAAATTGATTTGACATTTCAAATTGTCTGACCACAGAGCAGTTTTCCTCTTTACCTCAGTCCATTTTAAATCCGCTTTGGTCCAAAGATGATAGTTTTTCCCAAATCATGTTCATGTTCAGGTTTTAATGCGGTGCTGCCTGAGGGCCTGAAGATCACTGGTTGCACACAGATGTCCTCACATATATTTTGATATTATTACTTGCTTCATAACTTGTAGACAAAGCTTTTAGTAGATAGCTGAACCTCTGCCCATCTTTATTTAGAAGAGACTCTTAGGTGCTCTTTTTAAACCCCATCATACTGTCATTAGTACAACTTATTTTTTCCAGGCTCCTGTTGCTCCTGTCCCAACATATTTGAGATGTGTTGCTGCAATTACATTCAAAATGAACTAATATTTTTCATGAAATAGTAAAATCTCACTTTCAGTATGTGTTTTCTATGCTCCATTATGAATAAAACATTTGTTAATGAGATTTGCAAATTACAGTACCCCAAACTTTTAGTGTTGATGTAATGTTGTTGTTCTCTATATGCCATTTTATAACAGCCTCTGTGAAGTTGTGTTTATTTGCAAACTAAAGAGTGGTGTCAACTCTGTAAAGATATAATCTGACATGTGTGGTCTCATAAAGTCTCTTACTTTATATTGCCCGTATCTGATTTCAGTTCTTATTAATAGAACAAGCGTTGAGCCTGAAGATTCAGATCTTATCTTCAGTCTACTGTGTACTCAACCACAAGGTTAAAAGTCACAAAGATGAAGGTGTGTTTTTTTTTAGAAGTCTCAAAGGCACATTGTTAGCCCTCACCGTCTGTGCCTCTGAATTAAATAGTTTTATTTCAGATGTGTAAGAGGGTGAAGATGAGCAGAACAAACATGGTCTTGTTATTTATCACATTAGACTTAAAGCTCAAAAATAGCCCCATCCGTACGTGATTTCTATTGTATATGAAAAAATGATACATTTCAAAATGTCGATATAATAGGAAAGACTGTACTGGTTGCTGAAGAGCATGAAAGTGATGCTGCTTTGTGATACAGCTTATTTTCCCTTTGCCATCTCAACTATATAAATGACCTGAGGGCTGTTGGGGCTCAGCTGTTGGTGTGGTCACCCTCCAGACAGAGGGCTGGCTTTTAATCTCCAGCCCCTTTTGCGTATATAGATGTCCTTGAGTAAGACTCAATTTGCTCATTGCTGATTATATGAATGATAGAAAAGCTCATATACAGTGTAAGAAGTTCGGTTTGTAAAAATGGGTGAATGAGAAACACATTGTAAAGTGATCTTTATGGAAAATGCTGACTATTTACATTACTTTCAGTACAAGCTGTTAAACTGGGACACCTGGTTATTCATATCCCTAATCGTCTGTGTACAACAACATCTCACCCAGTCTGCCATATGTTCCCTCTCAGATCCTACCCAGTTTTCTGAAACCAGGCTAACATGTTTTACATGCGCAGCACATAGCTGTGCGGATAAAAATCAATAAGAACCCTCAGTCAGTCTGATTTGATAGCAGTATGACACAGTTGGGAAGTTTTGGGATACAGTATCATAAATCAGACTTGGAAGCTGATGTCGCTCCAATATGGATTCTCTTCATTGATCTGTGTGTTCTGTATAAAAACTTGTATCATACAAACATCCCCAAGTGTAGCTGTAAATCACCTCGAACCGCTCACTGACTATCAGAAAACACCTAGTGACACAATGCTTTGTTAGTTTTTTAATGTTACATTAAAAAAGCCCTGTAACTGGAAATTTATATATGGTGATGAACGGCACTGGCACCTTTTCTATAACTGGAACATATTCAGAAACAAGATAGATGACAAGAGCTTCATTTGCAGACTTTGGTTTTGCGTCTTATGGAAATGTGGCTCTGAGAATTTAAATGAATCATTATTTGAGCATTTTAACTTTAAACATTGTGGGGACGAGCCTTGGGATCTTCTATCAGACAGAAAATGACAGAAATGAAAAGGCTGATATAAATTTTAAGTGCTGAACTGGAGTCAGGATGCAGTTAGCCTAGCTTAGCAAAATGGTTAGCTTAAAGAGAAAGCAAGCAGCCTGACTGTATTCTGGATATTGAGCTGTAATATTTTTTACATAATTAATTGATGTCATTGACTCTTATCACTGAATCAATGTAGCCTATACTATAAAGTAAAAATACGGTAGTGATCCTGTAAAGTGAAAATACAGTAATTATACTGTAAAGTGAAAATACGGTAATTAGGGGAGAGTGGGGTCATTTTTGCCAAGGGGCAGGTTGTGCCACCCCTCTTATCTAGAAAACCATAGAAGTTGGTCATGTGACCACATATATTTGAAGAGGCATCCATTTAACTCATCCTCCAAAGAAGGGAGGTGCAAGACTTCAGAGGTAAACACATTTAAGTTAAAAAAAACAACAACATTTTTTTGCCATCCAAAGTAAAATTTCTATGATCAAGGGGATTTTTGATTTCTATGTTTTTTTATTTCTGTGTTTGAACAATTATAGACAACTTTGAAAACAGTTCACATGTGTTTTAGTGCTTTAGTAAGCTACACCATGGCACGATGCCAGCTCAAAAAACCTGGAGAATGCATTTTTCTCAAAATGGTGGGCTTGGGGTAATTTGTGCCAAAGGGTCTGGGGTAAGTTGTGCTAGTGGCAACTCATGATTATTCACTATACCTATATTACTTTATGAAATGAAATATACTTTATTTTTTGTTATTGTATATTTTATTCTTACATTTGATTACTAAAAATATGTGACATTCTTAGTTAGTTCTTAGGTTTAGACCAAAATCCATTGAACCATGCAAAAGGTCAGAAGTTAAGTCTAATAACATGTATCATTTCAAAACTTAATCAAATTACCTGAATTGCAACTCACATTTACAGCCAGGGTTCTGATCTGGTCTCTAACTAAAACCTGCGATCGTTTCTTTAACATGCAGGTTTTAATTCAACCCCAGGTTCAACTGAATCCATCATTGTACAGAAAATGTCACAGAAATATGGCAAAAATGTTCTGACTCTGAATTCCTCCAGTTCAACCTGGACAGGGAATAACACAGACATACATACAGCTGTCTCTTGACCACATACCTCAGAGGACTGCAGTAGCAGTAACACCCCGCTGTACACACAGAAATATATCAATGGGACTTCACATAAGTAAGCCGGTGTGGAAAAATCCTGCACAGAAAATTAGCTTACAGTGAATCCGTGTGAACCTGGTCTAATCTTAGCAATCCAGAAAACCACTTAAAGCCCTCTGCAGGCTTTTACCAGGGGCAAGGTGATAAATCTCCAAAGAGGGGGAAAAGTAACCGGGGAAGGGAATGTCGGTCTTAAGACGCAGAACAGAGGCAGGATGACAGGAAGCTGCAGACACTGATGAGAGAAGAGAAGAGGAGGAGATTCAATCTATCACCATGATAGGATCTCCTCCAGCAGTGTCCTCCGGCCTCGCTCCTTTGCTCAGCGACTGCACTTCACTGCTCAAACACAACAGCCACAGCTGCAGAGTGTCTATCGACACCCTGCATTACGGTTTTGCACGATTCTGCCCTTCGACTACAAATGTTTTACCCTCATTTAATTTTTTTAGTTCATGAATTCAATTCCCACCATATGGCATCTATCAATTTAGCCTCACATATGTCGGATTGGTCCATCACAATGAGCGCTGTACTTTACGCCAGAATTACATTATCACTGGAAACATCTGTCGTTTTAACTGAACTGTCCTTGCTGATGCAGACAGGGACACAACAGTCATAGAGTGATGCTTTTTTTTTTTTTTTTAAAGAAGATGAACATGTGGAGGGGAAAAAAGAAAACTTTTAACATAACATGTCTGTCAGAGCTCATCTACATCAGCTGGTGGTTTGATTTGCTGGTTTAAGTTGGTATTTCCTCACTTGCTGTTATTGGACTTGCAGGTTTTCTGTGTAGGCGTTATTACCCACATGATGTACATGACAGATTAGTCACGTCCATTTTGGGCCCGAACATACTAATTTAGCTCTTGGCCTTGTTACACATGTATTCATGGAAGTTTCCCTTCCCGTTGTGGATGAAAACCCAATGAAGTGTCACATTTAAAGTAATAATAAGATTTTGAGGTTTGTAAACAATTGATTTCCCAGAAGTAAAGTTTTATTGGAATGTTTAAATAAAGTCGCTCCTCCAGCTCTCTGTGAATATATCAAGGAAGTAAAAATGTGGCAGCAGATTTACTAAAAGCTGCCAACTGTAAAGCTTTTAAATATCTTTGACTCAAACAGGTTTTTCTGTTAAAGCAACAAAGACTTGGAGCGCCAAACCTCTTTGGAAACCTTCTGCAAACTTTAAGTTTATGAAGAAAATAATTCAATTCTGTTTCATTCAGAAAGAAAACATCAAAACTTAACTTTTTGTGATTTATATTTTCAGTTTATTTTTTTCAGTTTTCTTTAGCTTTGCAAATGATCATCCACTATAATACGATGATTATTGCGTTTTTGGGTTCTAGTGGCCTTTTATTAAGTAGTTGCTGGACAGGAAAGGGGGCCAGAGACAGAAGGGATGAAATACAGCAGGAATCAAACCAGGCTGGCTGAATCAAGCTTTAGCTTCTTCATGTCTTTTCTCATTCAACTAAATTAACTTTTTCTAAAAACCTGAGCTCCCGCAATTGGGGCACTCTGAAAACGGATGGGCTGCAAGGTGTTGTGGTGGTTAGCACCACCACCTCACAGCAAGAAGGTCGCTGGCTGGAGCCTCGGCTGGAGAGGGGTTCAAACTGTGGCCTGTTCTCCCCGTGTATGCGTGGGTTCTCTCCAGGTACTCTGGCTTCCTCCCACCGTAGAAATACATGCATGATGGGTAATTTTCGCTAGTGAGTGTGAATGGTTGTTTGTCTCTGTGTTGGCCCTGCGATGGACTGGCGACCTGTCCAAGGTGTACCCTGCCTCTTCCCTGCTAATTGCTGGGAAAGACTCCAGCTTCTCTGTGACCCTGAATTGGAATAAATGGCATAGAAAATGGATGGTGCCAAAATGGCCATTTTAGAGCCCTCACCTGATTGTCTATGCTAAAACCTCTCTGATTTTGTTCTGCTCCACTTTATCAGAGCTGACCTTTGCAGAGACAATGTTCTCATGTTGTGCTGTGACGTAAAGGCTTAAAGCTACAGTTGGATCACTTCAAATGGATATTCATATCTATCCTGAAAGTGGTTGTTTTTTGGGATGTTTTTTTTTCTTCACCAGTAACACATAGCTATACTGATTTTTACACATCTTAACAAATCTCACAAGTGTAATATGCACAGGGATCAAAGCGTACAGTTGTATGTGCCACCCAATTATTCTTGTTATAAACTTCTATGTCCAGCTAATGTAACTCTCTGTTAAGAAAGGACAAAGTGGTGGAAGTAACCGAGTGTAATCCATATAGTTATAGTCTCACACATAATTTGATAGAGAAAAACAAACTAATTTAGATCAGTGGTTGTCAAATACATCAAGTACCACCTTATAAAATATCAGCATCTTCAAGCACCACTTTTATGAATGACATTAAGATATAGTAGATGAGTCCGAGCCTTTTCCATCAGGCACCCGTCAGACAGAGGGAGGTTTTTGTGAAGACAATTGAAGGATAAATAAAGAAAGCTAAAGGAGAGTGTTAGCCTCTTACCTGTGAGGGGTTGTAGAGCTCCTGCAGGGCATTGCGAGACCCTTTCCTACAGCAACCTTCAGCCACAAAGGGGTTCCTCCGCATGACTGCAAAGTGAAGAGAAACAGCAGTCAGAAATGACAACTTCCACTTTATAACCACACAGCTTGAGCGAAACAGCAGCTGATTCAGCCACACGGGGTAATTACAGGGTAATGGAGGAATTAATTGCTCAAACTGATAAAAAGAATGCCTTTAATATTTGTTAATGGTGCACTACTGATACACAGGTAACCTTCAGTTTTTCACTTTCTGGATTCCTGAAAACATTTAAAACATTAAACTGCTGCAAGCAGGAAGCAGAAAGCTGCAGGGATAAATAATAAGAGCAGAGACTACAAGCCAAGGGCGAAGCTGCAGTTCAGCATTTGTTTGGCGGGATCTCAGCTCTTTACACAACTCGATACCAGGCAGTAGCTGCTGGCAGCGGCTCGGTGGGAGCAGCCAGAGCAACAATCCACCTCCAACACACTCTCTTCAATTACTTCAAATGGAAAAGCGCTGAAGGATGGACAGGAATAAAAAAAAATGTAAAAAAAGGGACTCAAACCACTAACAAGGGTGTATGCTAAAGCTTTAAAGACAGGTATTCCCCACACTGCATCTGCCTCATGTTCATGCATGAACACGAGTTTCATCATCAGGAAACCTGGTGAGAATAAGAAATGATGAACACACTCACTTCTGGATGATCATTAAAACTAACTCTGTACAGTTAGACATGCTTTTTACCTTAAAGCAAGAATAGAAGGAAGCCTTTAACATGCCTGTGTGAAATACGCTCATTATCTGCTAATGATACAGAGCCAGTGGATACAACTGGACACACATAATTATGTAATTTTCTCTTTTTTCCCCTGTGTTTAAAATGTACATTTTAGCAGCAGCACAGGCTGCAAATTTGCACATGTGTGGTAAAAAGCTGCTAATGTCAGAATTTAGATTTACTCATCTGCACACCTCCTCGTGCGCTGACAAATCTGTTGACTGCAAACATAAATCTCTCCTGCTTTCTAGCCCGTGCACACAATATCGGCACAAAGAGGATGTTAGCGAGTGACAGTATCTTTATCACACACTGTATTTTTTTCCTCCGGGAATGAAGAAGAGCTCGCCTTCTCTCCCTCTCATTTCAGAGGTTGGAAGTACATCAAAGCAAAGGAGAAAAGGAGACTGTTGATTTTTTTTTTAAAAAGAAGGGAAGGATAAAAAAAAATTGCTGGTTAAAAATTGAAGAACGGGGCATGCTGAGGTTGGCGTTGACCACAGTTCGACATGGTATCCCTGAACAAGATCCACTGATGGAACCCCGGGGAGCGAGCTGAGTGCTTGTTAGAGTAACGAGCCCCCGCAGACTGCTGTGACCTTCAACAGATGAGAGGAAGAGAAAGAGGCTACTGACACCTCTACATCATCTGCACGTGCATGCAAAAAAAACACATACCTGTGCATGCACTCCTGTGCTCACTTAACTATTTACAGACACATGCATGTGTGATTGATGGCCTTGTTGGAAAAGCTGTTCTGCAGTAATGCAGCTCAGCACTCCACCTACATATGAAGCCCACAGTATGGCCATCTGCTTCTCTAAATATAATGATTCAATTGCAGAAAATTTGGTTTTGTACATTAAAGCTCAAACGCAACTTGCATGTATGCATTTCCATCACTAGCAGGCGGAATCGCCAGCAGCAGCGATCACTGATGGCTGAGGACACAGGCTTGAGGTGGAGCTCAAAGTAATGAGGATTAATTCTTGGTGAAAGCACATGTGCTTGTGCTTTTGTTTGTTTGTTTGCACAATGTTGCAAAAACGGGTTACAGAACTGTAACGATATTTATCCTCTATCACCAAGGAGACTGGCGATCATGACGACAGATGCCAAAATACATCAGGTTGAAATCCTGTTGAGTGTGAACACTCATTTACAAACAGCCATTATACTTGACTCGCCCTTCCTTCAAGCTATGGTTCAGTGATAATCACTATGCTAAAAAGGAGAAGTAAATAATACCTGTGCAATAATGCATGAGACAGATTTGTTTTATTCAAAACAAATACATTCTTTTTTTTTTCATTTTAAAGAAAAAAATACATTGTCCATAAGTTTAGAATAAAAATAAAGTGGTGCTGAACAACCACAAATAGTCAGGAAGCAGTCAAAAACACATGTAGAGTGACTATAAACTAAAACAACTACAGGTACAACTCAAGCTAAATGATGACAAAAAAAAGACAACAACCTCAAATAGAGATGCAGCCAGATGTGAATAGTTGAATTTGCCAGTAATTCTGTCTGTGGTCCGTCAGCTGCCTTTTATCTAACT
>JAOXYM010000025.1:6497912-6510330 GCA_028567055.1 Leptatherina wallacei
ATTTACACACATACACCACTAAAAAAAACAGCACTATGCTGCTTTAAAACTCAGCTTTCATCAGCAAGGATGCTGTCCTTTGCCTACTCCTCCCTGTCACCATCGTCCTGCTGCTGAAATGCTTCAAAGACACTCCGATCTGACGTTTACTGGAGCTTTTTAAAAGCTTGCAGAAATAAGCAGAAGAAGAAAAAAAACACGGGAGGCTTCCAGCTCAACACAGCGAGCAGACCACTCTTTCATCGACTAAGAGGAGGACATTCAAAGCATTTCCTTGTAAAAGTTAATATGCCCCAAAATATGATTCCTCTAAACTGAAGAGCACCATGACGTGAAAGTCACATTATGTCTTTGTTGAGGAAAAAGAGGAAAAAGGAGAAAAAAATTGACATTTCAGTCAGAGAACCATGAACAGCTGCCTCCGGCGAGCAATGGGATTTAAAGAAATTTAGGTTATGAATCACAAACCAAGAGCTGAAAAATAAAGTTGTCATTATCAACACAATTCATCAATTTAAATCAATTATGTTGATTACAATCTTTGGTAAAATTTTCGCCAACAAAACGTTATTTTCTGTCTTGATCCCAGGATTAAAATATTTTTTACAGTGTTAATAGTAACATGTTTATTCTTTTTTCTTTCATTGTTGGTGGAAATGAGCTTCCATAGTCTAATTTTAGGATTTATAAACAAATAATACTGTAAAACCAACACTGCTAACATCAATGTGTCTATGAAATGGGTTTGAACCACCATGTGAACACGACTTGGTTGGCGTTACAAAATTATCACATTTATGACTAAAATTCCTTGTTTTGTCAAAGCAAAGGCCACTATGATGGACATCATTTGGCTGGTTGCCTTGGTTACATGTAAACACAGCACATCATTAACATTTTCTGGTTGGAGAAACAAAAACTACTTGGTTGTGGTAACAAAACAATCTCTATTATGACTAAAATACTTTCTTTTGTCATTGCAAAGGCCACTATCATGGACATCATTTGGCTGGTTGCCTTGGTTACATGTTAACACAGCACATCATTATGAAACCTTAGTCATTTCCTGGTTGGACAAACCAAAACAATTTGGTTTTGGTTATAAACTGATCTCGGTTAGGACTAAAATACCTTCTTATGTCAATGCAAAGATGACTATCATGGACATCATTAGGCTGGTTGCCTTGGTTACAAGCAAACACAATACATTAGGATGAATCTTTGTCACTTTCCAGTTGCATTTAGCCAAATACTTTACAATGTGGGTAAAAAAAAAAGAAAACTATGGGGTAAAGGTAAGAAAACGATTATCAGGACTAAACATCCTTCTGACTGTCACCTTTATAGATGCCATTTTTACACTAGGGGGTTGCATATTCTTAAATATCTAAATACAAGCCATTTCTGTCTGCATTAACAACAAACATGGGGTTGTATTTGGCTAAAAGGAAAGTCTCGCCAATGATTCTCCTTAGCTTTAAAGTCACATAATACAAAAAATAAAAAGGTCACTGCAGCCAATACATATTACCCTGCTTTCTATTTATCAACATCTGATTACAAGCAATGTGCCTTCTAAACAGCAGGACCATTCTGGCTTATGCTCAGAATGAGCCCGCATGCAATCATGCACAACATCTGCCACCATCGATCAGCAGTAGATTACGGGTCACTGGAGGAGGATTAATTTGTTGCTAATCTTAACTTCGCAGTGGGAGAGGGTGGAGAAACACACTAAAGCGTACAGTGTTGATTAGGCCTAAACACTGAACTCCTGTTTTATGGCTTTGTGTATGCACGTGTAGGTTACATTATCAGCCTACTGTTTGAAAAATGAAGTCACCTCAGCCTAATAATGGGATTTGAATGAGCAATGCAAGCATAACAGAAAAGTGGAGATACAGGTGATTGTTTAATGAAGTTGTGCCAACATTACTAAAGCTCAATAAAAGCTTAAGGGAATGATTTTCTCAGTGTGCAAGCTTCAAAACCAATCAAATCTACAGTGATGATTGGCTACATGCGGCTTCCTAGTTGAAGCGCCGCGTTTAATCCCCTTAATGATGATTACTAACGTGACGATAATGCACAGACAATCATGGGTTATGGCCATCACTTCAAGCTCACAAAATACATTTTTTCTCACCTCAGTTTTATCATCAGTCTGCATCTTAATCATCCTCTGTAAGGTTTGATTGACAGCTGTGTGCAGGAGGAGGCAGGGGCAATCTGTCAGAGTATTTCGAAAATTTGATTAACTCCACAACGAAACTATTCTGGAAAAGAGTTTACTGATAAAGTTTTATATTTATTTTCAGAAGACGTTTTGTGCAGCTGAGACTATATAAAATAATAATACATCACACCACCACTTACATGATATATGTTTGCATATTTTGAATTTGATGCCTGCAGGATGCCTCAGAAAAGTTGTTTACCACTGTGTTGCTACTCAACTTCTCTTAACAACTCTGTACTATCAGAGTATAGGACTCAGATTAATTCTAGTGCTTATAGCTGAGATATGTTTCCACATTCTTACTTGATGAGTGATTTAAGCTGCTCAACAGGTCAGGCCCTCATTTGTTGCTTCGTTGTTTTACAATAAACAAACAGCAGGGGAGATCATATTTCTCCAGTTTCTCCCTGTTCAATCCAGAATAGAGTCTAAAATTCCTCTACTCCCATGTGAAACTCCACTCATCTCATAATTTCATCTATTTTCCAAATAGAGCGCTTGGCTCTTGACTGCTGGCTTACATGCGGTTCTTATGGTTTCTAAAAGTAGATTGGGAGGCAGAGCCTTCAGTTATCAGATCCCAGTTTTAGATTCAGGAGGCATACACCCTCGCTAACTTTTAGGATTGGGCTACAAGTTCCTTTTGATGAAAGTTATAATCAAAACTGGTTTGAGTGACATTTAGCCCTCTCTTTAGTTATGCTGCTATGGGCCTAGGCTGCTGGAAGACCTCCCATGTTACATGGCGCCTCTCTGCACTCTGCACTCTGCACTCTCTATTTATAACTCACATTATTTGTCTTTATTAACTGCTTTGTTAACTGTCCTTTTTCGTTCCCAGCAGGTATCCGTGACCTGCAGTTATGGTGCTTGTTGACCCCTCGTTCCTGTGATTTCAACCTCCAGCCGCCTTCCTGAGTCAGGTTTTTTGTTTTGTTTTTGTTTCCTGTTTTAAAAGTGAGTTTTTGTCCTCTCTACCATCACCCACCAGCATGTTCAGGACAGTGGCTCAGATTACATCATTTGTACCCATAGATAGGTTTGTTTTGCAGCCAATCAGATCATGACGTTTATATGACTCATATCACACGATGTAAAAATAACATTAAATAGCCTGTTTACTAAAACACATTCAGAAGCCCCAAATTACAATAAAATGTTTATCATGCTCCAGAGTATGACATGTAAGAGAAAAAAACAAACCCTTTGTTGAATTAAAGCAAAATAAGATCAATTTCTGGACTTGAAAAGATTCATTCTATTGGATTATAAATGGATTCAATGTGACTTATCTTTAAACGTGTAAAAGATAACTTTACTGTTAATAGTTGGTGTACAAATATAACAGTGCAGACTCTACGGAGGACATGGTTTGGCGTTATCTTGCTGAATCAAGAAATGCAGTCCTATCAGAAAGCAGCATATTTGCCTCCAAAACCTTTTCTCAACTAATAACTATCCTTCTACCTTTGCACTAAGTCCAACTACTTCTGAGTCTGAAATGAAAATTGTTGACAAAGATGAGAACAGAAATGCAGTCCACTTATTTATTATATATTTTTGTCCGTTTTAAGTCTTCCCTCTGAGAAAAAAAGACTAAAGCAACGTTTTTAACCTAAAAGAAATTGTGCTAGAAAAAATGTAAACATAAATATTTTTGTCAAACATATCAGTTGTTAATGAGTAACTCAATGTTAATGAGACACTCTAGTTTTTATTAGTTGCAACTGGCAAAAAGGAGAAAAAAAGTGACTAACTCTGAGAGTGTGATTATAGAAGAGAGGAATGCACATGGTGGACAGGCCAAGATAGCCTTTAATAGCCTCTAGAATGCCTGCATTGTACTACAATAACAGCAGACTGGGATTTTTCAGGCCTATTTAAACACATCGTGGCTGTGATAGACCCACACTGGAGCATGAAAGACAAAGACAGAGGGAATGGGTCAGGAGGTGGCAGAGTTATGAAGCTGAATATTGGTTAGGCTAACATCCAGGCACTCTGCATCACTCTGCAATCAGCTTTCATGAATTTAAGATGAAGGACTCCATCAGCGATGCATTAGCTCAGCGCGGACACATTTGCAGGTAAGATTAATGTAACCGAAGCCTAATCTGGCCATGCTGCATCTTTTATCCCAGCATCCCTCGTAGCAACAGGGTCACTTCTCTAAACTTCAATTGATCAAAATACGATAGAACGTGAAATGAAGCTTTGAAAGTTCAAGACAGGAGATCTGATCCATTTCCTTCTCTTTCCTTCATCCTTGCCACTCATGCTTTTCTTCTGCTAATCCTTTCCTTCTCACGCTGTCAAGCCTTCTACATTAATTAGAACATCACAGCTCTGGTCTGATGGCCTTCATCTTCTTTTTTTTTGCTGTTTTATTTTAACTCTCACTTCTGCTGTCACTCTCCTTCCAGACTGGGTATCGCACATCCCACGTCCTTCAGTTTCCCAAGATGGAGCCTCATCAGAAGCAGCCTCATCTCGACTCCGGGGCCTTTCCTATCACATTACCATCAGACTTACACTCTATTTTAATTCTTTTCACACTGATATCTGTTCAAATGATCGTACATCAATAAATTGCACATTGTTAGACCCAAAGTAGTTGGACTTAAGGCAAAGATAGAATGATATTTGGTACAATCCTTTGAGAAAAATATTTTAGCGCTTAACCCAGTGAGACAATGTAAAAACCACGTTCTGTGTGAATTCTGCAACATATTACAAGGTATTACTAGAAATATTGATTAAGAATGTACTTGCATTGATTTAATGTGAAAGAAACTACCTATTTAAACTAAATGCGTAATAAAAAAACACCCCAAATATCTGCATGACCACATACTGTAACACATTTCAACCCCTACCAACGTCTGTGATGTTGCTTATTGTTCTTTTGCCGCCTGATCAACATTCCCTCAAAAAAAAAAGGAATTCATCCCCAGCGTACTCATGATGGGAAGAAACACCTCTGATGCTCACTGAAATCCCTGTGATACCAGCACAGCACATGCAGAGGCAAAGCAGAGGACGTGTCAGCATGGAAACTTTGCATGAGTCAGACAAATGAAGCAAACCTGAAGGTTTCCAGGCGTTTAGAGGGAGTCTGGAGGCTTTAAATGCTTGCAAATCTGCCACGAAAGGAAAACTACTGTATATTTGATCAAGTTAAAAGTTACAAATGTAAATAAAGTTTTATGAGAGTCTTATTGGTCTGCAATGTAATAATGATTTTAGAGGGTGGAAGGAGACGGAGGCCACGTGGACTTAGTGGAGAGTTTTGATGGATGGCAGGAAGTCGGCTAGTGATGACTGTTTATAGTCCAACCCTCTCCTGGGAGACACACACACACACGCACACACACATGCAATCTGACTAAGTGGATATGAGCGGTGGTGAAATGCGGTCAAGCGTGGGTCAATTTGGTTGGAAGGTTGCATAGCGTGGAGACCCGGTCACATGAGAAGGGCTGCCTGGGGGCAGCGGAGCAGAAGCCGCAAAAACCCCCAACACTACATGGTGCAAACGCTGCGGGGCAGCGAGGAGGAGGAGGAGGAGGAGGAGGAAGGTGAGGGTGGACAGAGAGAGCACGGAGGATGGGACAACAGATCAAGAGACTCGTGCCTTGACCGGGACATCAAGATGAACTCAGTGAACCTCCTCACACATGGCCTGTGGGAGTCACACACTTCAAGCTTACACCCCCCCCCCCCAACACTCCACCCTGCAATAAAAAGAATGAATGGAAGCAAACATTACTCAGTGAAGAAGAAAGCTATGTTGGGATCAGACGGAGGTATCTGATCCCGGAGGTCTGATAGCAAGTTGAGCCGTCATCCGAAAACCATGACGGGAATCGAGAATTACAGGAGACGAGTCAGTCAGACAGTGACAGGCAGAGAAGACGGATGAATTCACAAACATACTAAAGACTTGAGCTGATCTTTGTCTTCCTTGTTGTTCTGTCTCTGGACTGCAGCGTCTTATGCATAAAACATGGAAAGTTGGCGCAATTCTCTCAAAAGACAAACGTTTGTAAGTAATTCATGAGTTTTTCTTGGCTGTGAAATTCCTTCAAGGAAGAGAAGATATTGAGCAGTAATAATAAGGACAGGTGGAGGCAGGATGCTCCGGTATGGCTCCAGTTTAAAGAACTTGAGCAGATTGTTCATATCTTGTACAGTTATCAAAAACTGTGCGAGTGCTTTATGAATGATTTATTCTAAAACTGAAGCTATACATTTGCCTCCTACGGTTACAAGTGCCTACACCTTAATGTGCAAGCTGGAGTGCAAAGATACAGAATTTGCATGTTCATCTTTTCGCACTGATTCCTGCAGAGACGAACATGCTTTGAAAGGAAATAAAGTCTCATTTTACCAATGTTGAGTGCTTTTTCCAAAGGAATAACAAGTAATTCTAAGGCCCAATCTCAATTCTCCCCCTTAGCCCTTCCCTTCCGTTTTGCGCGTTCATGAGAGACGAAGGAGTGTCTCGATTCTCTTTAAGGGCTAAGGGGAAGGGGATGAATACCCCTTCCAGCAGAGCTTTTTCAGGTGCAGACTTAACGACAAAGGGGTACACAGAGGGGTATTTATAAGCAACTTATAAGGATGTAAGTTACAGCTCTTCTTTCTGTTGTAAGGTCTGTATGACACGCGTGTCTTGTAAACAGGGAGCTACGAGCAAACCAGCCTCCTAATACGTTCAGCTTATACTGAGAGAGGGGGGGCTCAATTCATAGGGCTGAAAACATTGTCCTTTGCCTCCAGACTTTGTTTAAAGGTGAAGGGGTAGGGCTAAGGGCTGAGGGGGAGAATTGAGATTGGGCCTAAATGTTGGGTCTCTCGGCTGTGATGATGCACATAGAAATATATCCAGGCATAACATGAACGCATAGTTCCAGGTTATTTTCCCATTTTTTAACAGTTAACGTCAAAGATTGTGCAGATTTAAAAAGTAGGTATAAAGCCTCATTTATGGATGATGTTAAATATGCATATGGATACAGACAGAGCATATTGTCATCTATTTTCACAGATCTTGCGGGTGTGGACCCAGTTGTAGCAAACGGAGCAGTAGAAGAAGTTGCAATGTATTTAATGGCTACAAGGACCAGCGTCTACTGCACTGCCTCTTTTTATGTGTCTTTCTGAGAATCTACACATTGTGATTAGGGGTTGATGGTTTATTGGTCTGTTAATAAATGTATATCGTGGGGAACCACCATAAAAGCAGGGGACAGATATACAACCACCTCGATATCATTTTCACTGAATTAATTCAATACAATAAAGAATTTGCTAGAATGTCCCACTCTTTGAATGGCAGGTAAAATGATCTACTTCATTTCTTTAATAATCGCTTTTAACTTCAGGTCTGCAATCAATTTGCTCAAAGCAGGGGTGACATTGTTCAAATGCTAGCGATTTAATTGTGGAATGAGACTCTGCATAGATATTCCGAAGCATATATTAATAAAAAGTCACCTTTCCTCTTCAGCTGAAGAAGCTATTTTCATGCAGAGAATATTAATGAATAAATTCTTCTATTCCAAGGTGTGATTGGTTTCTTTTTTCAGAAGCGTTGCCAAAAAAAAAGTTTTCTTTTTAAGATCCTGGAGGCAGAAAGCTCATGGGAGGCTTAGAATAACAGCTGCTTTTACATTTATCTAGGTTCTAATTTTGCCGTCTCTGCAGAGTTTGAAGGTAACTTTGAGCTTAGAGATGCACTCAATAGTTACTCAAAAATCAAAAAAAACCACAACATAAAGATAAAGATTACAGCAGTTTAATATAATATAAGAAACAAAGCTGAACATTAGATTATGTGAGACGCAGAAGTGCGGTGCAAGAAGAAAGATGAGTCAGACATAAGCAAAGAAAGATGGAACGTGAAGTGATTCGTAAAGAGATTATCAATTCAAGCTGAACATATGGAGCGACTGCAGCTCTGCCTGTGGCAATGAGTTCAGAAGAGGAAGAAGAAGAAGGTCCAGGTGGAGCAATGCCCCAGCTGCTGCAGGCGAGGGAGGAAAGCACCAGTGCCAACAGTCTGGTTCACTAAGCCTGCGATGTTATTGCTTTTTGCAAAAGCCCGAGACAGTGAAGACCCAACTGTAATACACTCATGCTGATAGATAATTGAATGCAATACAGTTTCATAAACGTTAGACAATGACTTATTCAGTGAAGTCCAAAGACTTCACTGCAGGAAAAGCTAAAACAATAGAGAAAACTACTGAGGATATTCCATAATATGATCAATTTAGGTTGAGATTACTTTCAGAGGAAAGTTGCTGTTTGGCCCGTTGTGAGAAAGAAGACTGAATCCCTCACAAGAGGAACTAAATGTTACCATCTTGTCCTGATCTGTTGAACCAGGGTCAGCGTAATCATTCAAAGATGCCATTGACAATCAGGGGTTAAGTAAGTACTTAAGGATTAAGATTTCTTCATCATCCTTGTGAGGATTTGTCTTATCTACTCTTATTATAGTTATTTACCCTCTGGCTGTAGATGCAGGACACTTGTCTTCAAGACAAAAGGTTCCATGCCAGGCTTTGTTCCTGCATCAAGCAGAGTCCTTAATGCCAGGAAGAGTCTAGGATCTGATGTTTATTCTTTTAGGGATGTGTTTAGGGTAATGTCATTAATTACAAGGTTTGTATTAGATTGTTTTACTGTGTGAATCATTTATGACTTTGATTATTTCCAGAGGAAGTCCCTGACCTGTTTTCACTAATCTCTCATTGCTTTTCCATTAAACTTCTAAAGGACGTGATTTGTAAATTGCTGCGTTTTCAATTGGTTTCTAATTATTACAGTGAAATGCTTCCTTTGATTTTACTGGAAAGTATAATCCTGTTTGTCATTTCTCTGGCTGGCTATTGTGTGGGTTACTTGCTGTTCTTGCACAAAGTTTAACTGGAAATCATGTACTGGTGATATCTAAAGATTAATGTGAGAGTGGATTAGAAAGTGATTGAAGCTGATAAGGTTTATAAATTTTGGATTAAATTCTCAGAATTTTTATTCATGTGTAAAGGCGGTTCTGATGTTTTGCACCATGTACTGACAGCTTTTATTATAAAGGGAAAGGGTGAGTGAGGGGGGAAATAGATGATTCTGTTTTCTGAATGCAGATAAAGTAATGAGAGCAATCTCAAGTGGCTGCTTTTTCATTTCAAGCAGTACACCGATAGACACCCAAGACGTTGACATTAATATAGATCAGATGACATGAAAAGTCAATGTGGAAATCAAAAACTCAAGGTTACTCTGGCTCTGAGGTTTCCACAGTGCTAAACGGATAGAACAATTTCTAAATATACAATAAGTTAAAACATTTGGTAAGTGAACGCCATGATGAAGGAACACTTTGACAATGTTTATATTTTATGTCCCAGGATCGGGTCATCATCGTGGATAAACAGTTATTTGGATCTGATCCTTTCTCTGGCTCCTGAGAAATCAGGTCCATCTCTCTCTGGAGTCCAGCTACCTCTCCTGAGCTTTGCCCCGCAACACTCATTTTCTTGGCTACTTTGGCTAATTGCTGCAGCATGTATCTGCTCCCAACCTAATCACTGCTCCTTCTGTTCAGAACCATTATCTCCAAGGTCAAGAGATACATGCATGTCCCTCTCCAGACGACAAGGTTGAGTTTTACAGCAATTATTCGCTTCTTTCAATCAGTACCATGAAAGAAAAGGAGCAAGATGTCGCACCACAGACTCCGTAGCATTGCCAGATTTTATCTAAAAAACCCTTAACCTTGAAATAACACATTCTTATTCATTTCTAAATTAATTTAGTTTAAGATGTGGCAGAATGTGCACAGTTTTCTGGTAGGAGAATTTTGTGGAGACGACCTGTTATTTTACGGTAAGATTTGTGTCTTTTCCATTACAGCTGCTGCAAACCTTGTCGTCTTTTTCGTAGCATCCTGTCTTTGCCATCAGACTAACTGGTATTAAAATGCCATATTCAGTAGCTACATTTAATTCTCTAGCGTCTGGAAACATTTTGTCGTGAGAACGTGACACCAAAACATTAAAAAAAAGGCCCATAAATAGTCGAGTGCCGGGGTGTTTAAGAGGGGATTTTCTTCCATTAGTTGCAAAGCTGGGAGGGAGAAAAAGAGACTGTGTGTGTCAAATAAAACTAACAAACCACAACTAACAACATGGCAATTATAAATCACAACAAACTGCTCTCATGATTTAAAAACCATATTTTTTTAATGGTTCACATCAACTCCATGACGTGCTTCATTTAAGTCTGAAGAGAAACGTGAAATGGAAAGAAAAAGATTCAGTGTGCTGAAATGTGTTAACAAGAGGCATCTAACATCTTTGAATATATTAGCCAGAATTCAGGAATTGAAATTTCCAATATCTACAGCTGCTTGACATTAGAAAAACACGTGATGTGCAATATCATCGTTCAAAACTGTGATAGCAATATGACTTGAACTCTGGCGTATCTAGAGAGCAGCAACTCCAGTCCTGGAGGGCCGGCTTGTGCAGAACTTGACAACAAACTACTGAAGATCCATTCATTTAAATCAGGTATGTTGCTGCAGGGAAACATCCAATACCTGCAGGACACCGCCCCTCGAGGACCGGTGCTATATCCCTGCTATAAGCGCTACGTTCCACCTCTGCACCTGTGCATGCTGGTTACTTACAGAGCATGATTATAGTTGAATGCACCTGTGCTTTTCCTAATTAAAATCAGAAAACCTTTACAATAATGATATTGTGCATGTTGATATTATGATAATGACCCATTTTAGATATATTGCACAGCCTTAACATAAATTATTTTTTATAAACTTTGTCTATTTTTGCAGAAACAGAGCCTCAGCAGTTCAGGTGTCAGTAATGAACGTTTGGATGGGAGTTATGTGTTGGATAATTATGACAACTATCTGAGATATTTGCCTACTAATTGATAGGCTCCAGCTTCCTCCCTACCCTGAATGGGAATAAGCAGTGTAGAAAATGGCAAAATCGGCAAGAAGTAAGAGGGATATTTTTGAACTGGATATTTTCTGCTTTCATTCCGATTTTTGGGGTTTAATTAAAGGAAACCACCAGTTTGAGCTGAAATGATCCTGAACACTGATTAGTGTCTGTGCCAAATAAAAAATGACTGAATAGAGAGAATCAAAACCTGTTTGAGTCTCAGATAAGCTGAACTTTTTGGACCGCTTTCATATTAGTCTTCCTCTCATTTAACTCGGCCCGTCAATATGTGATTTTAAAGAGCTCGAGCCCTAACTGCCTGCCAGCAGCTTACTTTTCCCAGTGGATGGATGAAGAGCTTATGATTATCAGTGCCAAACTCACTCTTCTTCATCTGTTTGAAGCCTCTCTGTGCTGCTTTTGTTAGCTCAACTGGACCCACCCATGCTAAAAATACATGCTTGTTCCATTATGAGAAACCTTGGATCAAAGCGCGTGCCGGGTATAGCTACGTTTCCAAACTGTGGACAGAGTTTATTCTTGGTTTTTTAAAGTGATGCAAAGGATTGCATGATTTACTGATGCACTCCCTGACCACAACCCAGTAGGAGGCCGTCTTATTACAAGCTGATGACTGCAGCTTGCGGGGGGGGGGGAAGCTTATTCCAATACTTGAATGCTTTTCCTAAATAACTCTTCCACCGCTGCTGAATCAGTTCACTGGGTCAAACTAAAATAACAGGGTGAAGAAGCTTATGGAAGCTGGAATACATCCATCCACACACAAAGAAGGCTGAATGATTAGAAAGAAACTGATAAGCAGATCTGTCATACATGAAGATGCCCCCACAGGATAGACAAACAAGAAAAAAAAAAAAAAACTCATCATGAATTTTAAGTGATGGAATTTGAATTCATATACACACATACACACTAAGTGAACAAGTCCAGGATCTAATGGCATTCAGCTCATTAGCGTCATGGCGACAGCGCTTGCTAGCTGCTCTTTAAAACCTTACGCAGCACACTGATCTGCAAACAGATTAGCAGGAGAAAGCAAGTACACACACACACACACACACACACGCTAGTGGATAAAATTCCTCGTAGTGGCAAAGTTGACTTTTTTTAAAGGAGACATATTATGCACTTTATTCCCAATCTTAAACAATTCTCTGATATATCATTTAAATCTTGG
>JAOXYM010000025.1:6555527-6571648 GCA_028567055.1 Leptatherina wallacei
GGAAAAAGTGTTTTTTTGGTGGATTCAGTCCACCGCTAAAATAAGATGATGCCAAATTTGTATTTTCAATATGACATGAATAATTCTGTTGCTTAAGCATTTATACATTATTCCACAGATTATTCTCTGTGTATTAACATGTTCATTTTGACTGCCCTATATATATTTTTTTTTTACAGTGGGTATCGGGTTCTAGAGCATCCCTAGTGAATACTTTTCCTTTTATTTTGATTACATGTTTTGGTTTGCTTCTAAACACTCTCTCAGGTGATTTTGGAGATCAGCAAGGTCACGGAGGCGTGCCCATGACTGTTGCTAACAAGTGCCTGGTGTGCTTAATTAGTATGGTTGGCACTAAGCAAGTGGCTTGAGGAGAGTGGGGGGGGAGAGATTGGAGAAGAAATAGTTAGTTTCTGCTTTCTTACTATTCTTTCTTCGGTGGTTAATGTGCGATGTGATTGAGTCTTTTTGGGATAGTGTTTCAATCTAGATTGGAATTGAACTTTTTTATGGGCCATAATTGTAAATACACTCCTGTGTTTGGTACTGAATGGTTGTGGCCATCGTCTTTATATACTGGGTGGGGGGTGGCTTGTAAAGAGGAATCTACGCATGATGTAAATGTATTGGGCTGCACGAAAAGTCAGACGAAAGAAAAAGGAAAACAGAGCTCTGCCAATATTTCTTTTTTCTTTCGGGTTGTACATCTCACATCATCGTGAGTTTAGTGAGATGTCTTCCCCTGGTTAAACCGTACAGGGATCTCCTGCTGGACAGCAAACGTTTAAATCATGCCACAAATTCTCATTTTGATTTGGAGTTTGGACTTTGACTAGATCTAAACTTTACTCAATGCCTTTTTTTTCCCCCCAAGAGTGAAAACTTTTATAAGACCGAGCCATCAATACTCATTCAATGGTACGGATTATATCCAAATTATGTACCAAGATGCTCTCTCCTCCATAGAGTCTTCGGGCCAACAGCCTCCCAGCATGAACTGACAGACCTGTAGTCGAAGGGCGTCCATGCTGCACTGACCCAATGGCGTAAATATAATCTATGTTGGTCTGATCCATTTCATTCACCAGGATCCTGACACTGCTACAAACACATAAAAACATGCAACAGTTAAACCCAAACTGCTGTGCATGAAAACTGGGCTCGCAATAACATGCAGGAAAATGGAGCATACCCTTGGCTGCACTGCACCCCGACACACTCCAGACCGATGCCACTGGTGCATGCTTTCCTCCCAACAGCGAGCAGCACCTGCATACAACAGCCACATAAATGTAAATATGAAGCTGCTGCTGTTCTCTACGGGAAAAATGTTGGAGGAAAAAAAAGGAGACAAACTGTATCAAAGTCTTCTTCTTTAGTTGGACCGTCCTTGTACGTCAGGGTCACTTGAAGGCTCCCCTTAGAAAGCTGCTGTGGCGGAGCTGCACAATCCCCTTGTCAAAAAATAATAAATATCTGAAGTATTATTCACTTTAAATATTGATAAAAAATCTGATTTTAATCTTTTGAACTGAATGAAATGATACTTATGATGATCTAAATGAAGTTATTCTTGCAGCATAAAGAATCAACATCATTAACAGTCATCGGTCAGAACAAAAGTAATTATTCTTAATTATACTGTGCTGTATTTTTCTTTGTTCCTCTTAAATAAATAATGACACAATATGTCATGTGCTGGGAACTATAATCTAATACAGGTTCAACATAACCAGGGTAACTTCAGGTTGATCTGACTTAAATAAGCCTCACCGAGGAGAACAGAAAAGGTCATATTTGTATGACTGTTATGACCATAATGATATCCTGTTACGTATTGCCCCTTCATGTAGCATGAGATAAACCTCGTATAGACAGGTTTAATGTCATCACAGAGGTGATTGGGTATCTTTTATATGTGGATCATTTGAATTCATCTTGAATTCAACACCTAGCTGCAGCTGAAACATAAATTCTGTCAATTTCTCCATATTCTTTTTTAAAGATTTGAACAGTATGGAGGTATATTTACCAAGTTAGTATCCAAAACTGCTTGTGGCTTGCAGAGGATAAATCTGAGACTAATAAGAAATCAGGCTTATATTGAGAGATAATTCCATTCTCAATCAAGCCAAATAGACATTAAGCTCTTAAAATTCAGATAAACTGTGATAAAATTGGGTTGAGCTATCATACCTGCTATAACCTCCTCAGTCTGCTTCACCTGGAGCACACACACAAAGAGACATTTCTATATTATATTATATTATATTATATTATATTATATTATATTATATTATATTATATTATATTATATTATATTATATTCTTGAGGAAAAAAAGAAAAGTCATTCTGCAGTCATTGTGCATCTCCATACCTTAGTGAGTGAACAATGATAAAGAAAGTTCACTCCTCCAACTATCATGTGGTTTTCTATCTTTTCGGCCATTTTGCAATCGAACCCTGGGAGGAGGTCTGGGTGCGGCATGACGGTGACCGGCGCTCCAAGACCGAGTAGAAAGCCAGCCCATTCCAACCCTTCAGCAGACCCGCCTACCACCAGGGTTCGACCTGGGGGATGATGCAGGGAGAGAAGATCTTCGCTGGAGAGGGAGGAGACAGTAGAGGTGTTAACTGTAAAGAAGGGCATGAAGCGCAGAGATATAAGTGTGTTACCTGGTTAGGCAGTACTCCTGGTCTCCAGGTATGCCCAGATACTGAGGTTGCTCTCCTGTAGCAATGAGCAAGGTCCCTGCAGTGAGACGCCTTTTCCTCCCGTTTGTTTCTGTCACCTGGTTAAACATAAATGAGTAAAAACATAAAATACCTTGAAAACTGTACATTTTTATTTATTTATTAAACCTAATTCAGCTTAGAATGCTGATAATATTATTCTATAGGGTCTGTCTCTAGCACTAGAGCTATAAAAACCAGTCCTACTGGGCAACAAACAACAACTGGCTTCATCAAATATGATGTTTTTAAATGAAAGGAATAAAAGTCTCTGCTGTGAGGGAAAACAGAGAGCGAGCACAACTCCAGAGACTACAGCAGCTAGCTTTTCACTCTTTCGTCTAAATTTGAAATATCGGGATCCAGCGTGAACACAAGGGAAAGAGGTGTATGTGTATATAGTATGTAATCTACATTTGTGGATTCAATAATTTCTGCAAGTCTTCCTGAGCCCGTGCAGGGATTTCCAGTTGAGAATCGGGCCTGTTTTTTGATGCAGTGCTGCCTGAGGACCCAACGATCACAGGTATCCAATACCAAGTTTCTGCTGTTCACACTGAGGAACACCATTCTAAGTACAACATTATGTATTTAAGTAGCTTTTCCTATTCTGTTCTTTTCTACTGTTTTGTTTTACCTACATGCGTTGTTTTTTATCTAGACTTTCATACTTGTTGTTCTTATTATTTTTAGATTTATTTGATCTTTGCTTTTTCTTTTTCTAACTCCAGTGTTTTCCTCATGGGGGTCCTCCATGTCGGGGGTAATGCCTGCTTGGTCTGCAAGGTCGTTACACCTTGCCTGCACTGCAGCCCTATGGCTGTGGTGTGAACCCCGGCCTGCCCTGATCTGGGCGGTTCCTGTGGTGGTGGGCTATGTGGTCATGGGTGGGGTGGTTCCTGGTTGTGGAGGAATTCACAAGATATTGTTTCCTCACAGCTGTGTTACAACAGATGTTTATTTTTCTATTAATATTCAGTTTGGAGATGTGAGTGAGTGTTTAAAAATGTGGACAAATTTCCGATTTTTTCAATGTAAAGACTTTATTTAGCCTTTTTAACAAAATGGAAATAATAATAATAATAATAATAATAATAACAATAATAATAATAACAATAATAATAATAATAATAATAATAATAATAATAATAATAATAATAATAATAATAATAATAATAATAATAATGATATTTTTTATATATTAGCTGTTTATTACTGTGTGGTCAAAATGATTGTAGTGCATTATTTTATCCACTAGGGGGCAGAAAATAAGCATTAGACTGTGTACAACAGGGTTTTGAGCCATGTTTATACCATAAAGTGATGCAGAAGGTCTCAGAAACTGTATGTTTCAAATAGAATACATGTGGCATTAAAGCTTTGAATTATCTTTTATTCTTTTTAATATGCAAACACTTGTTTTTTATTGTGTGAAGCACTTTGTGCTGCTCTTGTAAGAAAAGTGCTTTATGAATAAAATTTGAATTTTGAAATTGCTCCACAATCTTAGATGCATTTTATGGCAGAGTGCTAAATCTCTGCCAAATTTCACTTCTAAGAGACTCTGCCCCTCTAAGGTGCTCTTTTTAAACCCAATCATGAACAGGCCTGTTGCTAATTAACCTAATTAGTTACAACATGTTCCACCTGCTACTTCCTTTAAGAACCCCTCATTTTTCCAGCCTCCTGTTCCCCGTCTCATCTTCTTCCCTGATGTTTTTTCTTCAATGATTCTATCAAACTGTGATTTCTACGTGTTTATTTAAATCATCCATGTAAACGTTTACCTCAACAGTATGAGGCGCCACTACCACACCCCGGGCGTTCAGGTAAAAGACACCACAGCTCTTCAGCTCCCTCTTCAGCTCTAAACTGCTTGACTTGACCTGCTCCTGAAGAGCCTGCACCAGATCCCTCCAGCCATGAGACGCTGCAACACAGAAACATTTCGTACATCTAATATAGCTACAAAACTTATTTGCATTGGATTTAGCTGCATTTTAATTAACTCATTGCTTCAATGAGTCAGCTTTGCTTAGATTTTACAGTTAAACCTGTGTATTATATGACTGAAATAATCATAGACCCCTATAACTTACCCTCCTCTTTGAACTTCCAGCCATACGTTTTCGAGTCCTGGATAGCTTTTCCCAGCAGTGACGTCTGCTGCAGATATTTCCTGATTGCGTCAGTGTTGAAGCTTGAACCTCCAAGTCCTGGAAGAGAGGAGAAGTAAGAAAACGGGAAGCAAAATGAAAAAAAAATTTAAATAAAAAAACAGATTATTCATGATAAGCAAAACTTTTGATGCTCAGAGAATTAAATGCTCACCTCTTTTGACGCCTCTTGGAGAGGGGGCCATGAGGTCAAGGATGAGCGCCTTTTTCCTCAAGCCAGCAGCTTCCTAATGGCAACAATCATACAGCAACAGAAAGGAGGGGAATTAAATATTTAAACAGGTTAAGTATTTGCACTTCTCAACAATCCCGGCTCTTTTCCACTTTCCCCTAGACACTCACAGATCATCACATTACCATAAAGCTCATTAATATGATAATTATCAGGTCTTTGCTTTGGCAGAGACCACTTCCAGACCAGATTATCTGTAATTATAAGGTTCAGTTTGTTAAGGGTCTTCCAGCCGCGGAGAGTAGATAGACTTGCATAAGTGGGCAACAAATATGAATAAATGGGGAGTTATTTTTGTCTGATAATAGCCTGAGAACAACTAGAAAGAAACATTCATCCTCATTTCAAGTGACGAATAGATACAAAGGAGTTTGTTACGATCTGTGGGGATCTCTATCATTTACTTGGAAGGTATCTCCTTTTTTTTCTTTTTCTTTATTTCCTGCATCAACTTTGTTGCATCTTTTGCACTCAAACAGGCCTTTATCGTCACACGGCCACCTCAGTGTTTCATGATCAAAACTATGCTGTCTGGTTCCCATCCAGAAGAAAAGGACTGCACTAAATGTGCCATCTGTTTTCCTTTTGCTCGCAGCTTTCATCTCAACTTTGTCCATCTAGTTAACTTTTTTTTGGAAATGAACTGCATGGGGATTTTTCTGGCTGAGGTCAAAGCTCAAGCGACTTTGTTGCACTGCAGTTATATTTTAGAGCCTGCAATGCAGTGCAGTTTATCCAATTAGCTTGACTTAAACAGACTTAAGAACTTTTCTGATGCTGCATGATGCATTTAACGTTGATATCTAGCAATTTGGTGAACTATGTCTTGCATAGTTGTATTTGTGTGCATGCAATATTAAGTGTTCAAAAGAATGTGCCAAAATATATAAGAATGCACAGATTTAATCAGGTCATTGCTTTCCCTTATCTTGATTTTTTTGAAGGCTTTACAAAGGTAAAGCATGAACAGAAGAGTGTTGAGAGAAAATCAAAACAAGGGCTAACATTGCTCATATAAGCTCACCTTTGCTGCTGCAAGGCCTCCTGATCCTCCTCCTATAACCAGGAGATCATAGTCATAGAAACCCAGTGAAGGCCCTGTTGGTGGGTCCATGTTTCACTGCCACAAGCCTGGACAGTGTGAGAAAAGTTAGACTAAGAAAATCTAAACAACAAACTAAAGGAAGGTGAGTGAGAGGAAGAAAAGGAAGGACTTTGACCTCTGTGCTCACTCTCGCAGCAAATGACATCAGCAGACAAAAACACTCTGACCCTAACTCTCCATTTCTATGCTAAAATTCAACCATGAAGCTTAAAATGATATATGTGGTCCAGGAGCTATTATCTAAAGCAGATAGCAGAGGTGGCTGAATGTAAGCAACCAATCAAAACAATTAATTATTTGCTCTAGAATAATATAGTGGATCCCTGAAAGCTGCATCACATTCACTATGACAGGTCTATGCCAGTGGATTGTTTACTTTAAAAAAACAACAACACATATTTATTGAAGAGTTTAGATAAGTTTAGAAATGCAAACAGGCGTTTTTAAATTTGCACTTAAAAGTTTTAAAACGAAATGGCGCCATCTAGTGGTTATAGCTTTTAAAATGCGTTGGTATGTGTGGACAGCTGTGGACAGTCTTTATGCTTCAAAACACTTTCAAAATGCAATCAATAAATAAATACAAAGATTTTTTTTTTTTAAATAAAAAACCTCAAACTTCCACATTAGGGAAAATATAAATGAAACTGGAGGAAAAGACTGGGAAAAAAGAAAACTCATGGCAGCCTACCTTCCACGAAATGTTCACATTTCAGGAGGTTTTATCAAAGTTTTTAAAGTTAGAAGACTTCAATGCTTCGTTTCAGATAAAAAAAAGTGGAGAAAATAAGAACAAAATCCGAACAGACAAAACAGTTTAAAGAAAAGAAAATATGTTGCAGGGCGAAAGCTTTGCCGAACTGCACAACACGCTTGGACTGATGCGTTCCATTCCCACCTGAAATGTAGGAATTGTCTAAGAACCATTGGTCACACGATGGATGAGAGTAAAAGGAAAGTCTACAATATCATATTATATTAATACTGAATTTGCAGTGTTTTACTGTGGTTAGTCAGAGTGAAACCCTTAATCAAGTTATTTTCCACTACTGCTTCTTTCCAAGTCAAAACAACAGTCTTCTAATTTTTAGTAGCCTGATATGAGAGTTTGCAAAAGGTCCTGGAACCCAGCACGGCCCTCTACTGATCAAATGCGGTACTGCAGGCGCGGTTCCGCGCTGGGACTGGTCCTTTCGCAGCCATTTTCTGTCCAACCAAACAGCCGTCTCAGGAAGGTAACCAACCAGGGCTTCATTGCAGGTTTGTGCCTGGCTCCGGCCAATGATTGCTAACCGATTTCTCGTTAGCTCGAATGGAAATGTCCGTCTCTGTCTGATTTTTTTATCTGTTGTCTGAGTGAATGAGGGCTCTTTGTCAGGAAATATCTGTCGGGGAAAACTTAAAAAAAACAGCTGTTAAATATTTCGGCCCGGCTTCGTCTTGCTGCGCTGTGCACGACAAAGAACAGGCCAACGCAGACGCGAGTTGCAGTGGATTTACAATGAGAATGTATGCAGGGG
Organism: Leptatherina wallacei; assembly: GCA_028567055.1. NCBI lineage: Eukaryota > Metazoa > Chordata > Actinopteri > Atheriniformes > Atherinidae > Leptatherina > Leptatherina wallacei. The sequence continues at coordinate 6,563,296 of JAOXYM010000025.1, forward strand.
ACTCTTTGTACCTGAATAGGTTAACTCAAAGAGGTAATGTCTCACTGGATAGCCTCTTTTATATATGCTGAAGTCATCCCAGGACATATCGACTAATTTAGCTCAAATTCGTGGGTTAACATTGGCTAATGTTAGCTAAATAACTCACATACCCGCTACTGACATCTGCCAGTTAGCACACGGTACCCAAGCAGTAGCCAAACATATCAGTGCTTTTTACGTGTGTGTACAATAAACTAACCCCTTACAGATATGAACCTTGTAGGTTTTCCAACCTAATACATCAATGCTAAGAATTCCATATAGCTAGCATACAGTAGCAGTGTCGCGCTAACGATAATTATTTTACACAGTACGGACGCGTAAACGTGTGAAGATGAGGGGGGGGGGTCATATTTGTCAGTCGTCATATATGCGCCTCTGGAAATATCCGTGTTCTCTAAATAGACAAAAATGGGAACAACGTTGTGGAAAATCGGACATCATTGAACAGTGATGTAATCTGGGCAGACAAAAAGCTAAGCACGCGCAGTTAAGTTATACCGGGTACATCTGCACCAAATAGTGGCACAAACATCTTGTTTTTAATTGTTTAATGAGCTGATTTGTATTTAAAGTCTTAATTAGGGCTTAATTTATGAAAAGTAAGTGTACACAGGCAAATGAGGGTGTACTAACTTAATTTAATCTGAGAAGAACTGGTCATACTGACTACTAGACAAACATGTCAAATCCTAAAAGGGAGGGGGGGGGGGATATACAGAGTAGACCAGTTTACCTAGTATGCAACACAATGTGTTCATCTGGCTATTAAAAGGCCCAAACATTTTGTATTATTTTCATGTTTTTGCCAAGTAATCCATGTATGCAAAGAATAATGGTGGCACGTTAAACTTGTAAACATTAGTTACAGTGCTTTTCAGCCTTGCCCAGCATCAGATTAGTCTTAGTCAGCCAGCTTGTCAGGATTTACAATGAAGAGCATCTCCTGATGAGCATGCAGGAAATAAGTCTGTATTCACATTGCTGCAGCTGCACATGTTTAATAGAGATCTTGTGTTGTAGATGGACGGAGACAACTCAACCACAGATGCCTCTCAGCTGGGTATCACCGGAGAATACATGGCCCCTAGTCATTATGTCCTCCAACATCAAGAGGGTAAAGAGGAAATAAGTGTTTATGGCTCAGCACGGCCACGACTCAGGCCATAAAAAGTTGATTTTTCCTTTTTTATCTGCATGTTTTGTAGATGATGGAGATGATGCTTTGAATGATAATGACGACGGGGGCATCAAGGAGAATTACAGGGAGCAGGACATCTATCTTCCCATCGCCAACGTGGCTCGCATCATGAAGAACGCCGTTCCTCAGACTGGAAAGGTTGGTGAAGGAGAAGAAGGAATAATGATGGATCTTTTGTTGTTTTGTTTTTTTTACACAGTGGAAATGATTGTCGTGTTTGAACCAGTTCACTGCAGCAGAACCTGATGGTTGTGATGTCAGAGCAATCTGACACAAAGTGGCAGGATTATGATAAATCTAAGCTGTTTGGCACTTCAAGTGTTCAAGCCCAGAAAAAAATGATGTTATTGAGCATTTTCTTTTTTTATATGTCCAATTGAAGAGCGTGGACCTCGTGTTAGAGCCACTCATAAGACTGGATTCAGTTTTAAATTGTTTGTAGGAAGGATTCTTAAAAGATGGTGGAGAAGGACCTTCTTTTTTTGAGACGCATGACAAACGAGGAGGCAAAACGGAGGAAAAAATGCAGGTGGATGATCTGCTTATGTGTTTCTTTTTTTGTTTTTTTTTGGCCTTGGCATAATCATGGTCGGCTGTAGCAGAACACACACTGAGATATTTCTCCTAAATGATCTGTTGCTGTCAGAAAAAGACCACAGGCTGTGTTTAGTTGCAGGAGCGTGACACTGGCTGTCACTGAGCTTCTCTCACAGCTGATATAAGACCACCGGTCAACAGAACCGCCACAATTGTCTCATGATGATCATCTTTTTGTCTGAGACTCCAAAATCACATGATCCATAGCAGGCATTAGATCATGGTTATTAATTAGTTTGATTTCTGGATGCTCAATTAATTCATTAATTTACTGTATTTCCTATTAATGTGAGTCATGTTGTGCTATACATTGATCACAGATGAAATTACCAGTTGGTATTAACTAATCTGAAGAAGAGGCTGGGACTTCAGGCAAAAAAAAAAAAAAAGTTTAAATTTGGGAAAAGCTGTGAATTTTAAGTGTATTTAATTTCAAACATTTGATGTGAGTTTCTTTTAAAAGGAAAAATAAACAACTTGTTCCTATTCTGTTCTCTCTGCAGATAGCAAAAGATGCCAAAGAGTGCGTGCAAGAGTGCGTGAGCGAGTTCATCAGTTTCATCACGTCTGAGGCGAGCGAGCGCTGCCACCAGGAGAAGAGGAAGACCATCAACGGGGAGGACATCCTGTTCGCCATGTCCACGCTGGGCTTTGACATGTACGTGGACCCTCTAAAGCTCTACCTGCAGAAGTTCAGAGAGGTGAGGACACGCTTTGCAGCGCTGCACACGGGTTGGTTGCATAATCTGGCTTTTTTTAATTCAGTTACAAAGATGAAAATACTGAAGTCATTTTTCATCATAATAGATTCTATTAGGGCAGGAACGTTATTAATGAGGTATGTTTTTGCATTTTTCTCCTGAGATTCTTCATCTCGGTGGATAATAATTGAATATTGTGCCACCAAATGATAAAATATGTTTGAGTATTAGTACCAGATATCTGCAGGTGTTTAAGTCTCCTAAGATTTCATTTTAGTTCCAACACAAAAGAATCTTCAGGATTTTTTTTTTCCTCCTGTGAAACGCGCTGTGTTTCTGAACAAATTCCCTCAGCCTGTCTAAGCCATTCAGTACATCCAAATACATCCAGAGACATTTTGCCTACTTTATAAGTCAAATGAACAGAAAGTTTCCAGACTTGTTTATATCAGAGCATCCGTGATGCACGACTACATTGTTTTGAAATCGAAGAAGAGATGATGCATGTTTTTTTAAATGGATGGTTTCATCAGGAAGAGGGGTTATTGCAGGTTAATCCACCGTTGGATGGATCCGGGTCATTGTTTTTATAGAGATGTTATCATTTCTAGCTGGTTCTCCATCATTGCTCTGTTATGGCTGAGAAAATGACGTTTTATGAGGTTTTAATAACGAACGACACCTTTAGGGGTCATCGAAGAAGAAAAAGTCATATTTAATCTCATCTTCATTTTTCAGGCAATGAAGGGAGAGAAGGGGATGCCGGGGGTTGGAGTGGGAGAAAGCCTGAGTGAGGACCTCACAGACGACAGCTTCAGTAAGTGGACCACGAGCAAAAAAGATGGCAAATATTTTCGATTAGTTCCTCCTCATGTGTGATTTTTAATCATTTCTTTATGTTTGTCTCCAGCAAATCCACTTCCAGCTGGGATAATCACAGCAGATGGTCAGCAGCAAAATGTCATGGTGTATACCACCTCATATCAACAGGTAAATGTTCAGCTGGTCATGTGACCAGAAGCACATTACAGTGTAGGACGACGCATTCAGGAACATCGCTGTTCAGAACTAATCTTGCAAGATAAACTGTGTGTGTAGCTTTATGTAAAGTGCTGTAATTTAAGATTTTTAATGGAAACGTGCTTCATTTCAGATTCCAACTGTACAGCAGATCCAGTTTTCATGACGAGGCATTTCTCTCAGCCCGAACACAAGGGCTCCACTTGGCTCGTGCTTGCCAGATGACCTCTGACCCTTCCACTGGGTAAATGTTATCAAACGGACGAGAAGAAGGGGGAAAGGGGGGGGTGGGCTCATGTACAGAAAATCCCTACCTGTTAAGTAGAAAACGTAGTTTCTAGTTGTGAGGTACCAAATGTTTTGGAGAAGTTCCGAATCAGCTGGGAAATTCAAGGCTTTATTTTAAAGGCTAGTCTTCTTCCATGATGTAGTGATGGAATTCTGTTTTATGTGTGTATGTGTGTGTGTTGGTGTGTTTTCTTTTAGGATTTGTTTGTTTGTTTTGTTTTCCCCAGGGTAGGGGGTAGAGGGTTAAAGGGGGGGGGGGGGGGGGGGGGGGTGTAAGTGTTGCTTTCCAAACTTCTGTATAAAACCAGGAGGAGCCCCGTTGTTACTGTCATGTTAGATCTTGCAGCTTTTTTGTAAATTCACTCAGTTTACCTTGTTATGGAAATCCTTTGAATAAAATTCAAAAGCGATGTTTAAAATTTCATGATTTTTACTCTTCGTTTTTATCCAGTTATACATGATTACTGTGGTCAGAAGAATTCATGGAAACAATAGAATCAATAGGAGCCTAGAAGGAAAGTCAGAACTGTTGATAAATCCACCTAAAAGATGTCAATATTTGGATTTAGTCAAAGATCAAATCATTATATTGTTGATTTTTTTTTTAGTTGAGTATCGGGTCTCTTCATGCTTGTATCTTCTTCTTGTATTCATCCATGTAAGGCTGAACTGTCCTCCAGACCTGAAGAAGAAAAACACCCAACAAGTTCTATTAATAAAACATCCCACTGTATCAGTAGCTTGATGGAGCATCAGCTTATTTGTAAGAATTTGCCTTTTGTTGTTTCACGAGTGTGTGAGCAGCTTCTATATCAGGACTCATGATGCGGTCTCTGTCCCAGGGCCTGGACAGATGAGCAGAAATTAGGATGAGAAAATGGTCATGATTCATGGCTCATTCGGCGTCTCACCTGACCACCGAGCGCAGCAGCTCGTAGACCTTCTCCAGAGGAGTGGTGCTCCTTAGAGGACGCAGGAACTCCAGCGCCTGACAGGCAGCCAGCAGCTCTATAGCCAGCACTGCAGCACAGAACCATGAACGTTATCTTAACTGAACACTGAGTGTGTGGATACTGAAGCTTTTGATGCATCACCTTGTTCTATGTGCTCCACTACTCTCAGAGCCTTACGAGCAGCCCAGCCTCCCATGGAGACGTGGTCTTCTGTTGCTGCACTGGTGGACAGGGAGTCAACGGAGGATGGGTGGCACAGAGCCTTGCTCTCTGACACTGCAGGGAATTATAATGTCTCCATGAAACAGAATGAGGATGATGGTTTAGCTTTTAATGGAGTCACATATGGTAAAGCCAGGAGAGGATGCATCCCAATTAAGTTCATATTTATCTAATTAAATACCTCAACTTTAATAAGATGTCGTTTTTTCGAGCACTCATGATCCTCAGGCAAATGAACAGTTAATGCTAAGAGAAGCCATTAGGTACTTATTGAACTATGGGTTTTAATAAGAAAACCTTGAAATCTATCTGAGGCTTTCATGTGAGATCCACAAAAATCCAAAGAGACAGACCTAAGGCAGCAGCAGTGCAGTGGGCGATCATGAAGCCAGAGTTCAGCCCTCCCTCTTTGACAAGAAAGGCAGGTAGTTCACTCAGGGCAGGGTTCACCAGCCTCTCGATCCTCCTCTCACTCATACTGGCCAGCTCATGCACGCCAATAGCCAGGTAGTCCAGGGCCTAAAACAGTAGGCTCCAGTCATATCCCATGTCCGATCACAGCCAAAAGCTGTATCTGATGCTTTCAGACGACTTTCATGTCATCACTTTTGCTACTTTTGCCTTCAACATGAATCACAAGCTTGTACGTGTCTTCCCTTCTCAGCACAAAGCATCACCAAGGGAGACAAATATACACAAAAAAGGTTGAAGTACGTGTCATCATTTTGTTCAGTGTATGGTTTTACCTTGGCCGGATACTCTCCGTGGAAATTTCCACCAGAAATTGTCTCTCCTAATTCTGCAAATACCAGCTGGAGGTGAGCTGAGGATCATGATGGTAAAACACTGCCACACTGTGGTGAAATATTCCTGTTGCAGACCAGAGTGTGGGGAATTACCTTCAACCTTGCAACACACACAATCTAAAAATAACTGAGAGATCTGTATTTACTTTCTCAGTTATCAGGAGATTGATTGATTCATTAACAGGAAGGGGTGGGAAGATGGTGAAAGCTGCATGCTTTTGTGTCGTATGATGTATTTAGATTGTTTTATTTTAATCAACCAATTGCCAAAAAGTTTTAAAAAAATATGGGGTTTACAGTCAATTAAGATAAAAAAAACACATTGAAAATCATTGTATTTAAGAGGTATTATGAACAAATATTTAATATTTTTGCTGACTGAAGCCATTAATGCATATAATCACACGCATATGTATATCAGCTTTTTTAACCTATAATGCCAAATGTATCATATTTGATACATAGAGCATCACTTTATGGGGGAAAAAACTTCTCTCAAAACCCTGTTGTACACAATCTGATACTTGTCTTCTCCCCCTAATGGATACCAGGAAGCAGAAGACTACACAACAATCATTTTGACATGGTAAATGGTAAATATACCTCCCAGAAAATGTGTCAGTATTCTGCTACATTTTGTTAAAAGGCCAAATAAATACTTCAGATTTAAACAAATTGGACATTTCACCTCATTTTTTCTTGGGTTGGACTTTAAAGGGTTAATAACTAATGTCAGCCGCTGTAATATCATATAATAAATGCTGCTTCTGTAGGATACAGGGTTGTCCGTGGCACTGTTCAGCTCTGTGGAAATCACTTTATGCACAAAAGCAATAGTGTCATTCACCACCCCATGAACCTGCAACAGAAAGAACGCTGCATCAATACCCATAACTTTTATTAACAACATTGTCCTTACACACAGTAATTTGATTAATTACTGAGCATTTTTCAGTTTGCCAGTCTGACGAATGTGGGGCTGAAATAAAATGAAATATTGACATACCTGTGGGATGCAGCGCAGGGTGTAAGCATCCTGGACTCGACTGCATGATCTATGACTCTCTGTGGGAAGAAAAGCATTAAATAGGAAATCGTCTCACACAAATGTGATGATGTCATTGTTTGCAGGTCCTACCAGAGATCTGAGAGGGGAAGACTTCCGAGTCAAGAAGAGATCGAAGCCTCTCGGCCACCTCCGTCTGACCGGGGTGAGGGCGCACAGCATGGATAGCTACAAGACAATCATACAGCTGAGATCTACACCCAAGTATATCAGGAAGCAGTCATGGTGGTGCTGTAGCAGCAGTTGCCTTTTCAGACAGCGGAGACTAAACTTAACATTTATCTGATTGTAGGGTATGGTACTGGAAAACTATCGATTCAATACCAATTAAATACAGGCTTAGTATCACCAATACTAATATTTTCTATACTGTATGTTAGCAAGAGCTACTAGTAGACTTGTTTTAAGGCAACAACAATGACAGGAATTCTCGGAATAAGGTTTGCATTGGCCTTTTTCCTCACCTGAGTACCTCTGTGAGGTACAACACTATCAAGTCCTAGTATATATCCTGTTACCTTTATGAAAAGCCTTTGTGGTGCCTCTTAAGGCTTCCAGAGTCAAGGCAGCGATGATGTCGGCTTGTCTGGCAACGGACAGAGCTCTCTCCACAGCCTCAGCACCAAGAGACGTCATCAGCTGAGTCCCATTGATCAGAGCAATTCCCTGTTCAGCAACAACCATGAACATCATCCACAATCTTTTAATCTGCTCTAAAGGAAAACTGATTTGTCACGACTCAGGTTTTATGTTGTTGTTGCTGTTAAATTGTCCTTTGAGCAACAGTGATGAGCAACCGAAATGATCCTTGCAACAACTAGACATGTTATAAGTAGAAGATAATATTACTAATCTGGTGATAAGACGTGCTGCTGAACACTAGTACTCCTTAAAGGGACCCTATACAAGTTGTAATAAGCTACAGTTTTGTTCTAGTGATGAAGTCAAGTACCTCCTTTGGTTTCAGCACGAGAGGGTTCAGCCCATGGCTCGCCAGCACCTGGAGAAATGACACCAGACATGAGCCTATGAGTTTCGTTCGCGAGCTGGATTATAAAACATTTGGACTTCTGGATAAAATGGAAAGAAAAGAAAAAGCACAAATCTGATAAACTAATCTTTGATTTGCAATAGAACATAAAACATTGAGTGTTAAACGTGAGACATTTTGCATGTTATAAAATGCATCCACTCATCCTGAAACAGATGACCAACGTGTTTTTGGACATTGGGATATTGGGACGGGGTGGCTAAAGGCGGAGGAGAATTTTACAGCTAATTGGGTTAATTGACAACAGACAATGAGCAATGAGCATGATTGTATGCTCTCTAAGAGCACCTCTGAGAGGCAGAGTCTCTCAGAAGTAAAGACTGGCAGAGGATGATTGTTGACTTCCGGAGGAAAAAGAGTAAACAAAACACTGTTTACATCCTGGGAGAAGAGGTGGAGGTGGTGG
>JAOXYM010000025.1:6603325-6626239 GCA_028567055.1 Leptatherina wallacei
TTCATGCTCAGATGCACATGAATCCATGGTTACAGTCAGGCTGGGTGGCAAACACAATCACACGTCTGTGCACTTAGCTTTAAATTTTCCTGTTAGATAGTTCTTAATTTTTTTTTGTGAAAAGAAATCTAGAAGTATTCCTCTACAGATATAGCTGGATTACTCTAGGATTTATTTAAAAAGTCAGATATAATTTTAAAAAAAAAGATAAATAAACTATGATTGTAGTTACATTTTATCTACAGGAACTTGGGTGGCACAGAAATTTTAATTTTGACTGGTTTGACTTTTATTCTCCAACTACTGCGATGCAATGTTAACATAAATGGCTATTTAAAGGATTTTATGGGGATTTTATTAATTTCCTTTTACATATTGACTGCACTATTCCTTTAAAGACCATTAGCCAGCTCATTAGATGATACATGCATTCTGTTAGGAATAGACATTTCTACACACAGACTCCAGGTCGGGATGCTCCGTCATGCATGCTGGCTGGTTTGGAAGCTGCCAAAGTCCTCATGCAACCTTGAAAAATAGAACGTGACAGAGAACTTTGAGAAGAAAATGATGGCATGATTACCATTTCATTCATTCATCATCCATCCTACCTGTGGTATCTGCTCTGTTGGCATTTTTTTCACCATTTCCACAAAAGCCCCTGTGAAATGAAAAGTGATATTATTACATGTGTGTTTTGCTGGTATATTCAGGTATATTTGAAAATATATGTTATCACTTTAATATTGATTAAAGATGTTGATGGTTGATAAAGTACACAAACACAAAGACTTGCTTCCTGTTTGGGATCTGACTCCAGTTCAGAAATATACAGTTTCACTGCTACGTGCAGGATTTTTTTTGTTTGCCATGCTCAGCCGTTATCAAGGAAGAGCAAAGTCACCGGTGTGGAGCAAATGACCGCCTCCAGGAAGAGGGAGCGGATTAATAAACGGAGAAAATGTCTCATAACACAAAATAAAAGTGAAGTTTATATGGCGGTACATGCCAAATAAAGACGCTGTAATGTCAAAATTGCTGGGAGTTTTATTTTTACTGTATCTTATTGAGCACTAGATGTCCTACTTAAGCATTTTGTCATTGAAACCTCGAATAATACTTTTTGAGTCAAGTGTCAAAGCTTCAACAAAGCCTCAATCAGCCATCACTACTCAGACAACGAGACACAGGTGGAGCACATTAGGACGAGGCGGGGGCTGATTAAAGGAGGACAGGAAGTGAAGATGCCTGCGATGACACATTAGTACACAGAATAAAACAGGAAATAGAAAAATGAAAACCAAAATGAGCTTTGAGAGCTGGATGTAACTGGACCTTGTTCCTCAGCCTGAGGACAGAACTGTCCAACCCGTCTCTCCCCTCTGGCAGCACTGTTATTGGTTTGTGGCCCCAATAAGCCGACGCCTCAGACAGTAGGACCCCTACAGGTCGAGCCGGAAGACTGAGTGCACCCGTCTGACCTCCTCCAGCGCTTCATTTAGTGTCAGTAGATTAATTCTAAACTCTATCACACTTCACAGGTTCCCTTAAGGACCAACTTCAAAGGTAGATTAGGTCTCTTCAGACGGGCACATCTGAGGGTGTGTTGTACTTCAGAGCATGTGAAATGGCCCGTTCCATATTAATGCTGTGAACTCTGCTCTGTAAGGGCTGATTAGTCCCACTTAAAAGTGTCACAAAGGCCCCCCACTCCCACCCCTCATACATTATACAGCCAAAAAAAGAGCGTTATAGGCAGGTTAATACCTGGTCCATGACAATTATCTGCCTTTTTAAACAGGAAAAACAGATTTCCCTGCCTTTAAACGGTGATTGTAGACCAATCAGTTGGATGTTTGCTAACCCACTGAAACCCACACTTTCCCTGATGTGTCCATTGGTGTATGCAAGTCATAAAAAAGAACTCCATGTGTGGTAAAAGAAGTGTTTAATGAGTTTGGATGAGAAGCGCATTGTGGAGTCTGCGTCTGTTCTCAGGGAAAACTTATTTTGCTCAGGAAGTAATGTTTCACATCTCTGATTGCTTTGGGACAAACGACGGAAGAGCTGATATTTATGTTGTATTTACGTCATCTGGAGGTTTTTGGTGCAATATAAAAAACATAAATCTTATATTTACCCATTCCAGGCTTTTTTCCCCCCTATGAAGTGACAGCAGATAGACAAATAAGACGAATTGATTAAATCAAAGAAAAGAAATAGTCCTATCTAAGCCGTGTGAATTCTAGTTCAGCCCAAAATTTCTGATGTTGATCAAAGTTAGAAATTCAGACAAACCCCTTAAATCAACTGAAATGTTTCCTGTCTCTGAATCCAAGAGGTAAGAAGAAGAAGAGCCAGGGAAAGGACAGCGAGCTGGTTCTCACGTCCTCTGCAGGCTGAGCATACTGGAGCGTCACAGCATCCACGCTCAGCTGGGAGATGCAGGACTGAGACGCAGAGAACAGACTGAGGTCAGAAAGTTCAGGGAAATATAATCAGCTGTAGAATAAGCCAAGAAGTTTTCACAAAACAGGAAATATTTACACTTAGAGGCACCGCTTTTGCTTTTGAAATGTGCACACCACCCTATACTAGAAACTTGTGTTTATGAGGATCATTCTCTTTTATCTACATTTTATTCTCTAGTTGTCATGAGAACAACTGCATGTGAAGGGTAAAAACTGTGTCAGATTACTGTATTTTAGCTGAAACCCTATAGTTTTTATTTCTAATCCCAAAGCAGCCGAAATTTAACAGCTTCATCGCAACTTTTTGTGTTTACATGTAACCGTGGCAACCTATAAACTGGCATCCATGGAGGCGACAGACTTTTCGCTTTACATGACCTTTCTCTAATATTAGAAGTATTTTATTTTTAATTATAAACCCAACCAGGAAGTGTGAAAGGTTCAGTTAAGTCCCAAATCAATGTGATAGATTGTAAAATGTATATGTTGGTCCATGGAAAAATATGAAGCAATAATGTGCAATAAGTTGATGCAGCTCCTCTAGTGTTACACAATCTGTTTCCACTTCAGTTGTGATAAGAAAATGATATTGATGTTCGCGATGTAATAATATTAACAGTTGCCAAGTCGTGTTCTCTCACATTTCATGAATGACCACGGTTGACAAACATGGTACTCAGCTCCTCCATCCAACCAAGCCCTTCTTTCCTCTTCATGAGGACTTTTGACTTGTTACCAGACTTGACAATCGTGTCTCTTCCAACGTGAAAACATCTAAGTATAGCATCAAACGATTTGTAGAAAACTTGCTGTTATACAAACATATATGCAATTTAATCTCAAATAAAGGTGAGTTAGTGTAGCTGTGGCTTAGGAAGTACAACAAAGCTCTTTCCATTTCTGAACAAGTTTGTTTGAGTATCCAGTAAACCATGGCACATTATTTAGAAGCTGATTATGGCTAACTGTTAGCAAACTGTTAACTAAACAGCATAGCCTACTGTACATGGAACAAATAGTATTACTTTTAAGTCACATTTCTGAATCAAATGGCTGAATTCCCTCATCTGCATGTCATTCAGCTCTGCAGAGGCCTGGTAACGAGCCATTCATTTGATTCAGATGTGTTGGAGAAGGGATGCAACGTACCCTTCTCCAACACACCTGAGTCAAATCATTGGCTCGTTACCAGGCGTCTGTAGTAGCTCTCCAGGACCAGACTGGGGCTCCCCTGCTTTGAAACACAAACTTAATGCAAACAGTGCAGTAGAGATTATAATACTGATAACTCTGAAACTTGTTCACACGGACCTTTTACAGCCATTATTATGAGCATGAATGAACAACTTGCCAAAGTTGTCTGTGCATTCATGTTTATATCCTTTTCCATTCTATAAAATGCTTTAAAAGTAGACCAAAACATTTTCATCATATCATTTGAGCATCTAGATGACAAAGAAAATGAACGTTTTTGACCCCCAGATGTGCTGAACCTAATGAATCTTGAGTGTTTTGTCTGTTCTTACATGTTGTAAAAGGTGGATTCATCTCTTACACTATCTATTTCTGAAAACAGCCCCCCGCTTCTACACAGGCAGGATTAATAAAGGGTTAAGGAATTAACCAAAAATGTAAAGCTGCGAAGCAAAACCAAAAAAAGAGCGACAGAAGCTCAAATAGTTGGATACAGAGTCTATAAATGAGACAATTTCACATGGATTCATCAATACCAGTAAATCATTCATCCTGTATATTAAACAATATTAATGGGAGCACCTTAAAGGGAGTTAGGTTGTTCACCAATGACGCTATTTTATAGTAAGAGTATAAGAACATGGTGTACCATAAGCGGATTTAACACAACAGATGGTGTGTACGTGTGTTTCTTTAGTCTGTTTTTCTGGAAGCTGTATGGTAAGGAATGTGTGGGCGAGGTAAAAACAGCCTCAGCGCTGATAACAGCAGGATCAGCGGGTGCTGTCGACCGCTACGAAACAGATGCATCAGTGACAGCTCGGGTCAGAGGAGGTCATGCCAAACAAGACGGCACACCTTGGAGAACGAGATTCTTTAAGCTGTGTGTGAATGAGTGGACATAGAACCTCAATAAAGATCTGATTTCTGCAGCATCCATAGAAAACCAGGAAAGACTTTTTGAGCCCAGTCAGCTACATTCTTGTCTCAATATGTTTCCAACTTTCTAATTGAGGGGAAACTCTTATTACAGATACATCTTGCATCCCTTGGTCCATACGTATAGTGTAACTAGGCCAGTCGGGATATCAGAGCAACTATAATACGAGCTGGATGGACAAAGCAGCCGTATGAATATCTGACAACAAAAGGGTTCACATCCCTGAGAACAGCTGGAGGCATCTGGATACTTTGCTTTATCAAAGGGGCTTTTCTGAGTGAAGAACTTTGACACTCTTGGGCTCTTGGTAATGTTGTTGGGCCAGCAGGTTGGCAGCTGATAAGTGATGTCTGTGCTGAACAGAGATAGAGCAGGCATGGCTCCACCAGCCTCCACTTGACCGGGGACTGAAATCTTATCTGCCGATTATGCATTCACATGCAGCGCGAATTATAAATCTGACAGCCTCGGCTTAAGCCTTTCTGGGGTTCCTTTGAGTCAAATAAAGAAGAATGAGTAATGTGAAGGTATTTTAAAAACGTGTTTTATATAATTCCTGATACGAGAATTTTTTATGAATTGACTATCTGGATAAAAGTAGACATTTTTTCTAAAACAATCACATGAACATTATGTATCATATCACATGTATATGTCATATGTCCAACAGATGTTATTGTGATGTATGATACACTCAGACAACTAATAAATAAATCATATCATTCAAGGAAATAGGCAGTTGAGAAGTGCACATGCGGAGGTGTTACATAACAGGAATGTCATTTTTGATGAATGTGTCACCACACATGTACAGTATCCTGATATACAGAAGTTATGTGTGGATATGCTATACGTGGGGGGGGGGGGTGTAAGACGGGGTAAGACTATTGTTTCCAGGCCGTGCAGTTTGGCGAGGATTGTTCATGGTACACTCAAAACAGACCTTGGTCACGGGCGTGGTGCCTCCAAGTATATTGTGTGCAGCATCCTGTCCTGCTTGTTATAAATAGAAAAACAGAAGAAGATGGAGAGTTGGAGGCTTTGGCTTGCACACGTCCCAACAGCAGGAAATCCAGGTGCAGAGGCTGCATCGGTTCGGACTCAAGAAATCCCTCCGGCTTTTTTAATCATAACCCCAAAAACAAAAAAATTTGGATGTTGTGTAAGATGTAAAAATGTTTTGCAAACCTCATAAAACAATATTTTAATCCCAATAGAACATAAGAAAAATCCTATGAAATGCTGAAAGTGAGACATTCACTACTTTATGGAAAATATTGCATCTGAGTAACAAAACCGTAGAAGTAAAGCAGCTGGAAGAACATGTAACTAAAAAGGTTAATTGACAACATGTCAGTAATGTGATTGGATAACAAAAGAGCACCTTGTAGAGGCAGAGTCTCTCAGGAGTAAAGACGGGCAGAGTTTCTGTAAAAACTATATCATAGAGCTATTTCAGAAAAGTGTTCTTCAATGTTAAATTGTACAGACTTGGAGTTTTTCATCATCTACAGCACATGATATCATCAAACGATTCTGAAGGAATCTCTGTGTATATGGGACACAACTATGTGCCATCCACAAATGCAGGTTAAAGCTTTATAATGCGGAGAAGAAGGCATATGTGAACATGATCCAGAAACAGAGCAGACTTCTCTGGGCCAGACCTGATTCAAAATATATTGAGGCAAAGTATTGGCTGGGTTCTCAGGGCTAAAAGAAAAGGTACCATCCAGCTTGTTATCAGAACTCGGATCAAAAGGCGGTATCTCTGATGGGATGGGGTTTCATAAGTCCTTCTGAGTCTAGCATTTCACACATCTGGAAAGGCTTCATCCATTCAGGTTTTAGAGCTACATATGCTCCCATTTAGATGCCATCCTTCAGGAAAGGTCTTGCACATTTCTGCAATACAATGCTAAACAACATCCTTTTCTATTACAGTAGTTGTAGTGGAAGAGTCCAGGTGCTGGACTGACCCTCTCTGCAATCCAGATTTTTAAAAACATTTGGCATATGAAATGCAAAATAAAACAAAGAAGACTCAAACGCTACTGTAGGTCAAGCAACTAGAAACTTAAATCGGACAATAATGGGAAAACATTGCTTATTGCATATGGGAATATGTCCCGCTGGCCTCCTCATTGCATTGCATTTTTATCTACATTTTACACAGTTTCCCAACCTTTTTTTGGAGCTGGAGATGTAAATCAGACCCTCATCAGCCTTTATCAACAAATGAGCAGTTTAGACATTTTCATGTTTTATGTTCAGATTTGCAGCTGTGGAACTGCTTTCAGCAGAAAGCATGAAATAAAACTAAAGTATACCACATGACTAGTGGCAAATAACATTGCTGAGCCCGGTGAACTGGGTATTATTTGCAAAGAAAGTTTGAAACAGTTTTGTTAGGAAATTAAAATATAATTAGATAATAGTCTAAAATCCATTAGATGGGCATAAACACGTCTACTTGAGTGCTTATGTTATTTTTTGGCTGCTACAGTGTTTTCTAATATGTCTCATGGGAGCATTATTACCATATAATCAAGAAGCTCATTCTTGTAAATTTTGTTGAATAAGAGTTTTTTTTAATGCATTTATTCCCATGTTACCCTCTTAGCAATACGCTAATAGTAATGTTTATTTCTCTGTTTTCCTTAGGCTCCCTGTTTCCCAGCATCTATTCCGATGATACCACGGTGGCAATGAATACCACAACTACTAAAAAAGATTCCATCGTTCCAACTACAGGTGCCCCACCTGCTGTTGCTACAACTAAAGCTGATGCTAAAGATGCCAGTACAGTCAAAGTAACAGGAGGCACAACGGTGGCACCATCTGCTGTAAAAGAGACAAACATGCCCACAAAGGAACCAACAAAGCCAGCTACTACAAACAATTCCTCCTCTCTAACAAGTGTACCTGTGGCAATGAAGCCAGAACCAACCACACTACAGGTAAATACGATCAGAAATGACCAAACAACACCTAGTAAACCTCCAGTTCCTTCTATTAATGCTCCTACCACCAGCATAGCCAAAACCACAGTCCAAGCTGCAACAACCGCTGGCAAAAGCATCGCAGGGAGCCCCATGAGTGCCACAGTACAGACGCATAGTGACTCTGTAACCAGTAAAGCCCAAATAGTCCCTACTACACTGCCAGGAAGTGGTGCGGTAAACGGCACCGCAATGACTCCAGGACCCTCACTCTCAACAGAGCAAACATCCCAGGGTGTCATCTCCACCGCTCCACCGGTGACAAGCCAAGGGGACAGCAGCAGAGGTAAAGGCTGCTCTTTGTCCACCTAATTTCACGTTTTCCAATATAAAATGAACACCCATATAACTGATGTTAACTGAATGGCAGAGGTTTCATTATAAATGTTGACACCTAATAAAGTTAACTTGTATCTTGAAAAACATACTTTGTAGTTTTCCAACTATTCTACATTATAAATAGTTGTTCCTGTTCAGACTGAAGCACGAGCGGTAATGTCTGAGGGAAATGCTTTGGATCCCAACATTGCAGATACATTTCAGAGGCATTCCTCGATGAGCCAGGTTGCCACTCTTACAGCGCTGTCAGACAGACACTGTACTGGTTCTGGTTCCAGCTCTGTTCTGCAGGTTGGACCAGCTTCGGTTCACACCAGTTTAACTGGAACCAAAGTGGGAGGACTTTGCATTGTGCTTTGCACGCATAGGTTCAAATTCTGTCCTGATTGACTTATGTTTACAGAACAAATGGCTTATGAGAGTCTCCCTTTTACTTTATAGGAAAATACTATACAGATCTATGGCCAAGAAGTACTTTGTATAAAGCTGTTACTCAGTTTTAACTGCATTGAATGGAAAAGATAATATATTTTCTATCAATGTGATTTGTAACCTTAACCAAGAAGCTTTTATTTCCAACAGTAAACAAAAGTAAAGTTTTAGGCTAGGGTTAATGATGAAGTAGCAATGCAAGCTGGTGTGTCACCCAACTACCTTGACAACTTCTTTGAGGATTTTGTTGTTTTTATAAAAGCAGCACCGACCTCCACCGCACTATGGAAATTATTACACAAGTCGTATTTCCCCCATTTCACCTCTAGGGGGCAGTAATTTACATAATGTTATGAATTCTATTTAAGGGTATGAACAAATTACATACATGTCTGTTTCAGTCAGAGTTGTCGTCGATGACAATCTGAGGGTTCTTCTTCGTCAATTATCATGTCATTCTTGATTAAAAGGTATCACAACAGTTCCCCCAACAATCGGCGGGTCGACCCCATCTCAAGCCCCAGGGCCCCATGTGACCCCAGGGCCCCATGTGACCCCAGGGCCCCACGTGACCCCAGGGAACGCCGTCACCACGCCCAGTCAGGCCGTAGCAGGATCAACCACCGTAGATCTTCCAGATACTGATACTGGAACCACTCGCCTACCAGCCACCACTGCCACCACCACATCAACTCAGCTAAAGTCCTTTTCTGTAAGCAGAACTCTAACAGGGGGGGGCGGGGGGGGCGGGGGGGGGGACTAAAATATTTGCCTGACTTATTTTGCAGAAAAAGTGAGACAAGAATGACATTTGACATACTTTTCTTTTTCTTTTCCAGTATTCTTTAAACAACGGAGAAGAGGTAAGATTTAACCAAAGTATGAGTGTTGTACCTTTAAATGCTTTTCCATTTACACACACACACAATAAACAAGCAACAATCAACATGGAGCTTGTTTTAAGCCTGTGTTTGTCTCGCTAAACAAAGCCCTGCCCACACCCTTTCTACTGTGACGCTTGGTGTCTACATTTGCCACTTTCTCAAGCTGTTTACGAACATTGCTCAGAGAGAATAAGAGCAAAACATTTCAGTGGGGGGGGGGGCAGTAGTTTTTAAGTACGTGACAGATCAGTATTCCCAATCCTTGGGCTTTGAAACTATGTAATTGAATGGAGGGAAGCTACACACACCCATCGGGTATCTGAATGTCAGTCACCAGTCATTCCTCCTCTAACATGCAAAGCTGCGATAAAAGACTTTTGTCCCCGTTAGTGAGGATTTTTTTTCCCCATTTAAGGACATCCCTTTCAGATATTGTTCATCTACTGTAGATTTTTTTTTTTTTAGGCCAAAAACTACTTCTTCTGCCCTCTCTCAACGAAAAGCTCTTTAGGCATCTGTCATTTTTGAAAAAGTAACTAAAAAAATTGCATGTAAACTTCGCCCTGGATAGAATTTTAAAATCAGTTCTTCAAGTGTTCGGCCATGTTTCATCTCAGCAACATGATCAAGTGTAAGAACTGACCTGAAAATAAAGTTCAAACTATTGTTCGATACTCTTTAAAAGATTACAAAACAGACTCCGTGAGAACAGAATATTAAGAAATAAGTGGCGAACCAACACTTTTACTGTTAACTCTGATTAGAAACTCATTAGAAACTTAGACCATCACAGTTCCCACCACTGGGGGAGGCTCTGGTGGATCTTTTTAGACTTTCCAGCAACACAGGAAGCAAAGAAGCCTGTTACAATAAGAATTAAATAATAAAACAATCAAGGATTCCGATCACGGGGTGGAAAAACTGTCTTAGTAGGATCTTTTCCTGCCTTTCACTGGTTTCCTTTGTTCCCACACCTCTTTTATACACTCACTCTCCTCTATGACTGCCGACACGGCTGTGGCCTTTCATAATCCACTAAAAATAATCCACACGTCTCGGCACAGGAAGAAATGACCTCAGCCGTGACCTCTGACCTCTCCGTCCTCCCTTTGGGAACGGAGCAGATGCTTTGCCGGTTCGGGGATAAAGATGATTTTGAATGAAAATGTTTACAGATGTGTCATTTTGCCTTCAGCCGAAAAAAGATAAGGCCTTTGTGGAGGTTTGCAAGCGGCTGATGTCAGACTGGGACAGTGGAAACTGCAGCCTGACGTACTGGAAGGACAACAACAAAATCCATTTCAAGTCTGTGGAGATAATGGGCAAAGGTATGAATCAGCTTCCATTGCTTCAACCGTGACACGTCTGTGTTTAAACTACACATTTTTTCTCTTTTCTCTGACAGTGAAGACCACGCTTGTAGCCCAGTATTACGAAGACATCACCAAGGTGAGGATGAGCACAGTTTATGGACATTGTTCCAGGGTTTTCTGCTTCAGGACTCCGAGTTATTCTCTTGTTTTTGTCTCTGTGAAGGAACCAACGGATAACAAAACCCTAATAGCCATCCTGGCCTCCTGCGGAGCCCTGCTCATCATGATCGTCATCCTCGCCGTCTGTGCCTCCCATCACCGCAAACCGTACAATGAGAACCAGGTAGGCAAAAAGCTCTGGTCTGACTCCTTGTTTCCTACTGAATCACTGAAACTCATGACTGAATAGATCAGCTACAGCTGTTATTATTGGCTAGTAAGTGGATAGAAGAGCTTTGAGAGGTCAAATACAACTATATGTATACCCCATTGACTGTAAATATAGGTCTACCCACAATTAATTATCAGTCCAATGATTCATTTTAAAGGATTAATGTGTGACTGAATATGTTCCTTTTAGGGATGTTTGTATTTGAGGAAGTATTGATTAATGTTTTCACAGTATTATACGTTTTAAGTCTATATATACACATTACAATGCAGTATTATGGTTGGATGTAATGTGGAACTTTACCACCGGGTGGCACTGTGACTTTTCAGCATAAATAAATATAAATAAATCCAGCGCAGGTTACTCAACACTTTAGTGTCCGAGTCTGTGGGCGGCAACACATGCACGACAAAGGCCTTAGCAATGAAAAGCAGGGTATCAAGTCAATTAAATTCAAGTTAATAAAAGACAGAAAAAAAAGCAAACCAAAAAGAAAAACTCTGACCAGTTGGTTCAAAAGAGAAAATAACAGATTGTTACAAAGTTTTAAGTGAAATTAGGTTTTAAAATGAGGCTTCATAAAGAATTGAGAAGTAAAATTTGTTTTTGCCAACCACCAAAATACATCAAGAAGAAGAACTGTGGAATAATTGTGGGAACGCAACAGAGATCAGGGTTGACCGAAGCAACCACGTCTAACCAGACATATGTATATTTAGGGGAGGCCTGGGAATGTTTATTCCTCCAAAAAGGGGGGGCATTGTAGAAAAGGTTTGAGAACCACTGGCTGTTTGTCCATTCAGAGACACCATAGGAAAAACAATGGCGGGACAAATGTGGCAGCTTGCAGGCATGTGGATATAAGTAGAGAGGAATGGTCACTCTAGAATAAAAACACAAGATAAAACAGAAGCAATGATATATGTTTCTGTCATTAACCTTTGATTTTGTTTCTGGTTTTTTTATACACTGCACCTTTAAAGTCATTAATGTGCATGAAACCTGCTGCCCAGATCAGTTTCCCAACATGGACCCAGATTCCTCCAAAAAACTACAAGTCATTATCTTCACTCCCCAACATCAGGTCAAATTAATAAATTACATGTTACTTTTAGCTGTATTTTTTTCAGGAAACTGAATTTGTCGTGGACATGAATATCAGGACAACCTTGAAATGTTTTTAGGAAAGAACGATCAAAGTTTTGGAACTTATTGTTTTTCTGAAAATGCCCTCTTCATCTGCACAGCAACACCTCACAGAAGAGTTAAACACAGTGGAGAACGGTTACCATGACAACCCCACTCTGGAGGTGATGGAGGTGCAGCCGGAGATGCAGGAGAAGAAGGTGGCGCTGAACGGCGAGTTCAACGACAACTGGATCGTCCCCATGGACAACCTGATTAAAGAAGACATCCCGGACGAGGAGGACACCCACCTGTGAGGAGGACGAGCGGGACAAACCAAAACCAACGGAAGAATCTCCACAATCGCCTTACACTCCTGACTCGCGTCCCTTCAACCACACAAGACTTTACCAGATAAAAAAAATACAACATAGAAAACAGACAAGCTGCCAAATTTATGTTTAAGTCTTGCTGTGTTTGATTCATTATCCTGTTTGGTACAGAGATACAATCAACTATATAGTCAGATTTAATCCATCAAGTCAGTCACTGCTGCAGTTTTTATACAGATATTTGATACAGATTCTCTCGTGATTTTAGGCATCATTTGTTATGTCTATAAATCTACAAACTCAAAGTGCCTGAAGAGGTTTGCACCTATTTTTTTGTGTAATTGAGTAAGATTCGAGTCACGTGTAAATAGTGTTTTATTCCAAGTGCATTTGAAGGAGGAGGCAGGAAATGTTGCAAACAGACCGCTTTGCATCGGAAATGACTCATTTAGAGACAGATGGAGCTCAGGATACTTCTCATCCTGGTGATTTTAAGAGAGGCTACATTGAGACAACTGGGCACTTACCATATTTGGAAAAAGTTAGGGCATCATATAAAGATGCTGCTCGTGGCAAATAGGTTCAAATGATTACAATAATCTAGGGGATTATCATCCAAATTGGCACAAATTGACTCAGATGTGCAGAAAACTTGCTCTTTTTAACATCGATTCATCAGATTAATGCATCTGACAGGGTTTTTACTTTTGGCCTCTTTGACCCATGCAGAGAGGAAATTACCAAGTATTCTCTAAAAGAATAAATGGACCGCAATTTTCCAAAATCCAACTTCATCATACTTTAAGATCATTTTATATCTTACAGCATAATCGGAGTTTATTACAGGCCGTCTCTTATCAAAAGGCAAATCAAAATCCAACCAGAAGTATAAGCTATGAGACGATCGAGCAGGTTACGAGCAAACCAAAAGTTAAAATTACTAACAATGCTACACTTCATAGGATCACCGCTGTACAGAAAAAGGTTCAAGTTAAATTCTAGCCTATTTCTCACAACTGTTTTGTAAACATAGAACTGTGGAGCTGACATTATTCTCTCCCACTTGCACTATTGTTAGATTAAATTGTTCTTTCCGAAAGTTAACATGGTTTTTCTCTGTCGGGTTCTCCAGTGTTAATTTGTTAAAGCATCGCACCTGCTCCTTTGATTTAAAGTTGGCTTGAACTGGCTAAAGCCAGGAGGAGGCTAAAACAATATAACGAAAAGGACGGAGCAACAAAAATCTGTAATAAAAATAAAACAGACGAAACAAAAAAAAAAACAGCTGCACTGGACAATCTTCAAAATCTACACAAGTGCCACCTCAAGTGGCAACAAAATGTTATTGCTACGTAGATAGACAGGAAATTTCCTTCAACTTATAACACTGTGAAAACACGTAGGTTCAGGAGAGGTTTCATAGCTACCATGAATCCATAACATAGTTTCTGTTGCAAGTGTCGTACTTACAATTTGACTGATTCTCTGCTGCAATATCGCAAGAGACCCTGAGGAAAACATTTGCAGAAAGCGTGACTAGCAGTGACATAATCGGCTCATTTTGGTTATGATGCAAGCCAGATGTTGTGGTGGCGCACTACAGAGCGGGCAAAATGACGATCATCCGGACAATGCTGCAACACGTGCAGCTCACACGTTAGGATGCATCTATATTGTCCATCAACTTACATGTTGGTAGTTGTTTGCAACATTGTTCAAGACAAAGAATGTTTTAGAATTTAGGCTTTACTTTAATAGTCAATTCATTGGAGAAATAATTGACAAATTATTTCCTCTTTGCTGCACCAAAGCATATCAGGTTTGCAGCTAGTTACTAATTTTGATAAAGGGAATTTTAATGAGTCATTGTGTAACAGCTCAAAGTCCCAGTTGTTTTTGTACAGACATGAAAGAATCTGGCTTGAAACAATTGTGATGGATGTTATCCACTGCTAACTGATTCCTACTTATGTTTTAGGCCTGTAGATCTCAACAAGGTCGCCCATCAGTGACGGCAAAACAACTATAACAGCAGCCGGGTTATAATCACCTGGAAAAATTAACCACACTGGAATTATTTTCTGGAACCAGTCTATGACTGGACTAACACTGGACTAATAAATATTACCAGATAAAAGTCATTACATGTCAACCTGTAAATAACTGTTTTGTTTTATTTCTGTTATTGATGTCGATTATGTTTTTTGGACATTTTGAGATGCTCAACAAAAATATTCAGGATAGAACCTAAAACACTTTGATAGAATTTCGCTTCGTTGAGTCAATTTCCTTCCATTTAAACCAACAAACAGTTTAATATTTACTTTCACTTCTACAAATATAAATTGAAATCATCACCTTGGGCACTTCAATCCAACCTAAGTTCATTTTTTCCCCTCCTGCATTGTATGTGTGTGTATAAAATTTCACTTATATTATAGTTGTGCCATTTTCACCAAAGTATGTTACCGGTATTTTTATGTATTTATAGTTTGTTTGCAGTTTAAGGCAAACAACAGGGGTCTGACACACTGGAAGCTGTAAATTGTTGACGGCTGTGACCGTCGTATTCTTGTACCTGCTCAGTTTTGCAAATAAACAAAGCATTTTTCCTTCGGTTCGGTTGTTTCTTCGGTAATACCTCTACGTGGCCACCAGGGGTCAGAAAAACACAACAGTTAGGAAAACTTGAACAAAATACAATCTTTATTCATTATGTACATTACATACAATGCAATACTACAAGGCTTTCTACACATTCACTGTATCCACAGAGTAGTGCTCATTGATCTGAGAGTACCAGCCTTTAAAACTCCCGAGACCCACCCAGGGACTTGAGAGAAGGTCAAGATGAAAATAAAGAGACAAGAGAAATAAATTACCACACGGTAAAATGTCGTGCAGAGAATATTTACTCTAAGATATTGAAAAGAAAGTAGTATTTGGCATTGGGTGTCTTTCCCCCCCCCCCCTTTATTTTTTTTAACATTTTTTTTTTTTTACAAAAAGGTGCTTGGAAATATATCCTCTTAAAAGCTTTCTTCTCCGGCAATGTGGCGAGTCCTAAACCTTAGATTGCCATAAATAAGTTTGTTTCGCTTTAACTTTTTCTTTCTTTTTTTTGCTCAAGTGAGTTCCTTTTAATAATTCATTTCTACTTAATATGAGAGAAATATGGGGGGGGGGGTATGTATAAACAGATGCATGCTGCCGTCCTCCTCCATGGGGGTAGAAATAAACTGTTACAGGTTGCACTTTCCTCTATTAGCAACTTTAGTGAAATTAAAAGTCTGGAAGCAGCTTTGCTCATGCTTAATCTTTCTGAAATATTAGTAATATTTATGAAAATAGTGATGGATTCTCACAGTAAACAGTCTGGGAGACTTAAATTGCACACTTAATGAACTTTAGAGAAAGTAAATGTAATAATTGTTCCTTTAAAGTCCAAAAGAAAGCAGTGGAAGAGGAGGCTGAAGTACAAGTTTCGTCTTTCTTCTGCAAATTTCAGCCTATTTGCTACAAACCATGTGATGTCCTTTGTGAAGACAGAAGTAGGTAAAAGTGTTTCGATGATACTCTCATCTTTCATATCGCTCT
The DNA here is from genome assembly GCA_028567055.1 of Leptatherina wallacei. Lineage (NCBI taxonomy): Eukaryota > Metazoa > Chordata > Actinopteri > Atheriniformes > Atherinidae > Leptatherina > Leptatherina wallacei. The sequence goes on from JAOXYM010000025.1 coordinate 6,619,346, forward strand.
GCTACATATGAAGCATTGGATTGTGGGGGATAGTGGCAACAGTCTCTACTCAAAGGCTCATGTGCAAACACCAAAGTCTTAAAATGAAACATGATTTACTTAGATTTCAAGCTAAGCTAGCTAATCTTCATAATCTGCTGGCGGTAGCTTCGTACCTTCATCGACCGTCTCAGCTAAACTCAACCAAAAAACTGAGTTTAAATTTGCCATTACACAGAAAACACACTAAAAATCAACAGTCGGTGGTCGTTTTAAGAAATGTTAAATTATAAAACAGCACATTCTTAGTCTTAGAATAAGTTCAGTCCTGAAGTCTTTACACATCCGTTTTGCTCAGTAGCTAAAGGTGGCTGATGTTAGCCATGTGGATGATGATATTGCAGAGTCAGTTCAGTATCGTGCTACGATTGGATCAGGTTTCATCCCCGGGATACTTTTCATACAAAACAAGTCATTTTATGTTTTCACAGCATTTCCAAAATTCCTGGAGATTCTTGTAACCATCCGCAAAATCCCCCGACAGTCGCAGATTCAGACTTTAGCAACGCGTTATCAACAACGTGGCCGGCTCATATTATCTGTGTGAATAAACAAAGGGCTGAATGAAGGGATATAAACACAAAGTTTGTATATTAGTTAAAATTTACCGGGAGTTAACGGTGGAAACATGACTACAGGTCACTCAACCTTGCCTTAAGTTTATGATGAGTGTAGTTACAATTCTCAGGGTTTAAACCTCCCAAAACACCAATATAACCCGTTATTTAAATTGAACTAATGTCTATAAAACTAACCTTTTTAGATGACTAAACACCAGGCACTCAATCGTTCAACGTTCCCAACACGTCACATAACTTAAAGCCCGTGTTTTGTTCCGTTTTCTTGTCAAACTGACCCTTCTTTAATCTCTCGGGGAGAAATGGTATCGATTTAATCCAACAGATACAGACCGTCTATAAAGTCAATCACATGGGGGTGAAAATTAAAAGGTAGTGTTCCTCTGCGTCATAGATATTAGTAAAGAGCATCAGGTTGATCCTGACTGAGTAACAGTGGAGACGATACATATAGACGATATAGGATTTTGAGAGAGCATGAACTCCAATGGGCTGGACTTCCAGATCTCTCATGATCTGTAGAGTGCAGAGGTAAAAAACACAATGGCTGAAATGTAAAGAGATGGTGTGTACTTGTACTGACCGAGCTAGCCATTTCTGTAGAGTAGATTTACACCCTGACCCCTGACAAAAGAAGCTGTGGGTTTAACTTTTAACGCCTAATTTCCACATGCATGTTTGGTCCATAAAATGCGGACTATACCCCCTAGTGTTCAACACGGAGAAATGCTCTTCCACTCTTTCCTTGGTGGATAAATTAAACTTCTGTTTAAAATTTGAAAGAGGGTTAGGGTTAGCGAGGCGAATTGCTCGGGGAAAAGTGAAGGTGGAGTTCAGCATGTCCGTCACATAGGAATAGGATGATGGACTTCTGGTTGACTTGCATACACACATGTGGAAAGAAGGTATAATCCTAGTCAGACAGAATAAATGCAGCTATCGCACAATTTGCATTTATTACGTCTCTTCCAGGAGTTAGCTAACTAGCATTACTCAGGCAATACTTCCCTCATCATTTTATATTCTTGTGAAAATGGACGTCCTAACGAATGGAAAGAATTGCCCAGAATTCAACTGCTGCCAAGTTGGTTAACAGAAAATAAACTGGTTATTTCATTAAATTGTTAAAAAAATTAACTCAGACGTGTTTGCAAGTTTGCAACTTGCAGCTTTTGGAAGGAAAATTTTACGTCCTTGTTGAGAAATCGTTTCATTCTTTGTGCTGCTTACGGTAGTAACTTCTTTTGGAGTGAGACTGATGAGCCTGATAACTCACAGAAAAAACTTTTTTTTTTTTTTTTTAGTTGTAGTCCTATTTTAGATAATATTCAATATTTGAAAAAATATTTAAAAAGGAAAAATATATCCGGATGAATGGATGATAATCGGAGGATTAATGGATGAAACAACCGACAGATTGGACGTTGCTCATTTGTAAAAGATTCATTTGCAAACAAAGAACATCTCAGACTGCGTTTTCTGAACTCTGCCGTCTAATTCAGGACGTATCCAGGTGGACATCTTAAGGACAATTATTAAAGACTTGGAGCATAATTCATCACACTGGAGGAGCCGCTTCCGACGCAGCCACACCGACGGATTTCAATTCATCATCGAGCCAGGAAGCTGAGGATGCTTCTAACACAGAACGCACTCGATGCAGGAAACTTGGGGGAGATTCTTATATGTATATTTACATAATCTGTACACAATTTAACCACTTAGAATTAAAGTACAGTCCAATAATTACTGAGGAAAATCCAACTTCGCCTTGTAGTCGCCAGTCCAACAGGGATAAGAACTAAAACAAGTACAAATTTATCTTTAGATATATATTAAACTTTATCTCATAGCACTCTCTAATACTACTAGAATTGTACATTTTTTCTTCTTTTTTTTCTTTTTTTGCATCTGTGTCAAGATCACCAACAGTGTGTGTGTGTGTGTGTGTGTGTGTGTGTGTGTGTGTGTGTGTGTGTGTGTTTGCAGAGTAGCAAAAGCGAACCAAACCATCAAAACAAAAACAAAAACGAGAAGCTGGAAATGTTAAAAAAGCTTTGCATTAGGGATGATTAAAAAAAAAAAAAAAAAAGTCCCTTAAAGAAGAGAGGAGCTGGGTAAATGGTGCCATCTTCAAATAAATAAATAAATTTGAGCTAAATTATCAACAACTGGCCTCAACATTCGTAAACTCGTCAACTGATCTGCTCAAAAACGTGCGGATGGACGCCCGACGTCGACTCTGCGGAGGTTTGTGTGCAAAAATCCAGCACTTTTTAAAAAAATTAAAAAAGGAAAATGGAAAAACAAAAAAAACAAACAAAATGTGCAACGTCCTCTTTTTTTCTTTTTTGGCTTCGACTTTTCAGAGAAGAAAAATCGAGTTTAGATGAAAAAACAAGCAATTTTTGGCAGAGTTTAGAGGGGAGAGGGTTTATGTGCTCGGGCAAATCATGAGCAAGAGGAGTTTACTGGTAATCCATCTCACACGGCGTCGCTTCGCGTTTTCCTACGTGACCATCGAACGTCACGTTGACGCAGCCTGCGACACGAGCGGGGCTAGCGTGGAGGAGGTGGGTGAAGTCGTAATCCAACCAACGGCATTTAAGATTACAAAAATAACTGGTCTCTGTCTCACATTGTGTGCACAAAGGTGGGTGTTCAACCAGCCCGGAAGGAGGGGGAGCGGGGGGGGCGGGTGTGAGGTGTCTGAGGGTGGAGGGGCTAGAGGGTGATGAGGTCTACCAGGTTGCCCTTAGGCGGGGTCATGCTGTCCGGGAAGAAGTTGACGAGCGTGTCGAAGAGCTGCGTCCGCTGAGCGTACGTCTGGTCTACGTCGGAGAAACCTGAGGAAGGAGCAGAAAAGGGATGATTAATATTTCAATCTGCACACATGATCCATCATCTTCATTTATCTTGCACAGCTGGCCGCCTGGTGCAACCATGAGGTGTTACACATTATAAAGATTGAGGGTAACACACTTGAAGCGAGCCCTAAATGGCGAAACAGGGCCACAGATGAACTGCAGGAACAGTGGAAGGTTAGGATCCTAAAAGCTCGCTTTAAAAGACTTTAATGCAACAGCCGGTGCATCGACTCCAGGAATTGTTAACTTCACTTTTGTGAAGTAATGTGTCGCATCTGCAGTCTAAAATCCCCACAAAGCACCGTGCATCTTCCACACAGACAAAATTACACCAAGTTTGCCATAAATGGGCCAAAGATTCTATAGTGAGTCACTTCTTATGTAAATAAACAAACAGAGGTTTAAACCAATAGCAACCCAACAACCGCTCCGCGCATTGCTCTTAAAGAAAAACATTTGCAGTGGACTCGGAAATACTAAAAAACTCCTTTCCGAACTATTTTATTCACTGATGAATGAAGCGCTACACTGGATGGGTGGAGCTCTGGATAGAGGGTGAATGGCCACCATGTCCCAGTAAGGCTGACATGTCAGGAAGGTGGTGGTGGAGTGATGTTTAGGGTTAGTATAATGGAGAGGGAGATGACAGGCTGCTTTAGGGGATCAGAGAGTTAAGGTGATATAAAAAGGCTTCCATGTTCTTTACAAACGATTTAATGCCTTCAAACTGTAGTGCAGAATCATTTGGAAAACTGAATTTCGATTGCAAAATATTTTCATCATGGTTCAATTAAATCCAGATAATCATTTTTGACCAGGGCTGGGTGAAAATATAGAAGAAACAGTATATCGATTAAAAAAAAAAGATAGAAAAAAAGAATCATATATATTTCAAGTGCAGCCCTGGCCATCTTATACGATTGCTCAATGACCTACTTTTAATAAAGAACACACAAACACTAAATACAAATTCTAACATTTATTCAACCACTTTTTATTTAGAACTGAAAGTTGAAATGGAAACTAAGAAGGGCAGTTTGTCTTAAATCAAAATTTAAATCACCATTAATCTCACTTCGCATGTCCAGAGTCGCAATTAATCAATTAATTGCATACTAATCTTTTTTATTCTAATATATTTTATTCTATTATATTTATAACGAGATATTTATCATAATATAAGACTAATGTAAGCTGTTAGGAAGCCCGAATAGATTCTTAACAGATAATCCTGATTTGGTTATTTCTTAACATCATAGTTGTCCTTGTGTGAGGTAGACTGTTAAGAGTTGTTTTTTCCAAGCAAACCCTGAACGCAACGCAACTCCGTGTCAACGTAAGTTAAGTTTTATTCTCCAACCCTCAACGCGTGGCCGGTTTTAGTCGCCTTCTCCTGCATTATTTAGAGTTATACGCTGTTTCTATGATCAGGACGTCTCTGCAGCTTTCTGCACGGACAGTCAGCTGATCTCTGAATCAGCTGTTTGCTGCGCAAAGGGAGGTAGAGACGCTACACACGGTCAGTAACACAGTTCACATGGACAGCAGATAAAATACATCAGTCTTGTCCAGAGAAGCATCTTGCGGAGCTTTACAGCCAAACTGTCCGTGTTAAAGATCCCTTCTGTGTCCGTTTCTGCTTCAGGACACAGAACACAGTACCTCCATTACTGTGTTCTGCATAGCTTCCTGAAACTACGCCGACGGTTTAAAAAGAATTAGTTAATGCCTTAAGTGTGACAGACCTGATGGAAACGAAAGCATCACCCTGCTGGAAAACTGCTGGAACAGTTTCCTCCGTCTCTCCTTCGCAGCAGCAACGTCTTTCACTACTCGTGCGCTCTGTTGTGGTTTGAGATGGGCGGGGCTTAGTGGGTCTGTGTTTGTGATTGGTTGGGAGGAAGTAACAACTGTAGTATTAAGCTCCATGATAGGCTGGAAGGAAACTGTGTTTTTCTATCCAACTTTTTATTGACCCTCTTTTTTTTTCTATTGCGCCACACATCCATCGTTCAATATATAATGTTAGCGAATTAATCTCCCAGCCTTATTTTTGACAAGAAATATTCGCTGTCATTTCCATTTAAGTGAAATAAACAAAAACATCAAATTGAGAATAATTGGAACACAGTGTGACGCTTCGACACCTGAAACCTGAAACATGCGGGCCTTTTCCACCTCTGATGTTACCTCATGTGCCGGCTCAGAGGTGGGCTTAAAGGTTTGTGAAAAGGGGATTTGAAAAAGATTTGGGCCAAAGAATAATAAGAATGAAAAACCTAATGAGTCGCTTCGTCTGTAAATAAACAGGCACATTTCAGTCTTCAGGCTGTTCTCATGTGAGACAAACAACCGATAAAACCAGCACAGGATTTGGAGGATCATTTTTAAAGCACATCATTTCTTGTTCTGAGAGATTCTTCTTTGTGCATCTAAACTCTTATTTTTTCATACCATCCACCCCACAGCAGTGACTACAAATCAAAACGCCATCTGACAAGCAGCTTAAAGAATATACATGTAGTTTATAAGTCAAACATGTAGGCGCACTGAAACATCGACTCAACATAAACACAGCGGACGGAGAGCAGGTTCTTACCCAGAGGGATGAAGTCAGAGCTGGATTTAAAGAGCGCCGATGGCAGGAGCTGGAACTGAAACACAGTAAAAAAAAACATCTGAGTCACCTCAACATTCAGCGCTGAGCAAACACACGACCCAGGCGGATGAAGCTCCTGCTGCAGAGGCTGCTCTGAATACAGATGATGCCAGAATCAGCTCTCATCACACATCCGTCTGGACAGATGGAGATTACAAACTACAGCCACAGGAACCAATACAATATTCACTAACTTAGCATTTTCCAACGTTCACAACTGTCTTCTCTGACTCACTGGGTTTTCATTTACTACTCTTGTCCCTTCTGATTCCATCTCTGCTTCTCCCATTTTATTCTGTGGAATCAATAATGGGATATAAATATATGTAGGTGTTGCACCTCTTTGGTCTCATCAGGGTCCGTGTGGTCCACAGTAAGAGACAGGTCGTTCTGCAGGTACTTCAGTGCACTCAGTGGTTCTGATTGGGCTTTCTCCTCGAACCTGAAAATACACACACATGCAAAAAGACTGTTGTTACAGCCAATAACCACTAGGTGGCGACTAAAGCAAGGAGAGTACAAGCCTGCAGCTTCAGAAGCAGAAACCACCTCCTTAATGAGCTCACCCCGACTTCCTGCCATCAACACGCTTTCATGGCAGTAAAACTACTCAGCTGAAAATGTTCTCTCTTACAAAAAAACAAACCAGAAAATGAGTTGGGGTTTTCTTCACTAATGCACTAAAAAGGGAATTAAATAAAAGGCAACAAATAACAGACTGTTATTGCAACGTCATTGGAAGTGCACGGCT
>JAOXYM010000025.1:6626339-6641179 GCA_028567055.1 Leptatherina wallacei
AATGCACTAAAAAGGGAATTAAATAAAAGGCAACAAATAACAGACTGTTATTGCAACGTCATTGGAAGTGCACGGCTCGTGGAGAGAAAGCAGAAACCCGGTTTGTTTGGCAGAGGCGAGCTCCTGAACAGAGACGGTAAACCAGTTAACATCACCAGTCGCCCAAAAGAAAAGATAGATGGAAATTATTCAAACTTCAAATAGGATCACAGTCCTACAAATATGGCTCCGGGCCAGTGGAAAGAGGACTGACGAGTCCCAAACACAGCCACTTTGCAGCTTTAATTTAAGACTTGGAGCATAAATATATCATTTCTCTTTAGATTTACCAAACGTTCTCCATGCTGCCAGAAATGCGAGGGCAGCTCAGTCGAATTACACAGTAAAACTTGTGACATACTCCACAAGAACAGACAATTTTGTTCTTGTTCTCGAGGTGGGAAGAACAAGAAAAAAGTTAGTTTTGGCCATTTCATACTTCACGAGGAGCCTCATACGTGCTGAGGCGGGGATTAGTGCAGGGTGGGGTTCGTATCTTCTTGTTTTTTGTACAACTGGTCGGGTTATTTCAACTTGAAGAAAAAACTTTGTCATTGGCAAGGTGGGGTTGTGCACGGAGCGGTGTCCGTGTCTTTATATGTCACATGTGTTGTTAGCTTTTCATACGTCCTCACCGACTGGACCAACAATCTGTCCAATCTTGTTGAATCTTTCGCATCAGCATAGAAAGGGAAATTAACTTTCTACGTCAACCACGCCCACTTCAAGTTTCCAACCAGTGTAAAAACCAACAGGAAAATGCTCGGATCATTCGGTCAAATCCCTCACGTGGACCTCTGAAGCAGAAGGCTGCAAGGAGATTTGGATCCTGCAGGACTCGGCGTAAAACTTTGCAGGCAGTTTTAAATCTACAGCCACTGTCACCGCTTGGTGGGGGGGAAGCTACATACAGTACCTGTATTTCCTGATGAGGTATCTGCAGTGACGCAGCAGGTACTCCTTGGAGGGCCGACACAGTTTGAGGGACCAGAAGTCATCAAGCCGCATCTTAGGAGAACACGACTTCCCGGGGTTTCCACCAAACAGGTAATGCACCTGGTAACAAACAAAAGAAGAATGCGCGATTATTTCCTTATGTGCAGCTTCGTATTGTACATAATGATATTTATAAATGGCCAATGAACAGAAGAAAGAAATACTTCTAAAGCTTCTGTCTTTTTCTTGTGAGGAAGCGCTAATAAGCCCCGAGATGTTTACCCAGCACAGATTCCTCTCATCTTACCAGAGTTGTGAGGGGAACTAAGAGTTGAACTGAAGCCAAGAAGCAGCATGTGAGTAGATGTGTTAACACGACTCTGCATGAATGAAAAGCTGAGAAAGCTTAAGTGGAGCTGAACCCCTCCTCACCAAAAGAAAAATAAATAAATAAATAATGGTGTCACTCAGAAACACTTGTGTATTTGACATGAAATATCAAACTCTGGAGTGTGCGTGTGTTACTTTGTGCATCTCGTCGTAGACCAGTTGGTGTGCGAAGCGTGGACACGGCTCCTCCTCCTGCAGAGTCTTGCTTGGGTTTTCTTTCACTGCCTGGTCGTTCTTATAAACACATGACCTGTACAAACACAAGAAAGATGAAAGAGATTCATCTTTTCCAGGCGGAACTGGAACCACTTGGTAAAAATTAAGTGGGTAGGACCCGATTCCGAGTCATGAAAATCATGCCTTAACACAAACAATAAATTGAAGGCGAGGAAACAGACTTAAACGCAACTGGTCCTCATAAAAAGTATGAGCACGTGTGATCACACAACGTGTCTCAGTGATCTGTTTCAGTGGACACAGAGTGCAAGAACAGTTCCTGAAATCAATGTACTGGAACAGTGAGGACTGCAGCTTGGCAGCTTGCTCTTTTAAACCAATCCAAACAGGACACACACACACACGCAAACTGTGAACATGCAGTTCCCTGCTGGAGGGATCAGGGATTACCTGCTGTGTGTGGAGAGCTCGTGGAATGCTTTGTCAAGTGATTCTTTGCAGTGCTGACGTTTGTATAAACATGCAGAGTGCTCAGAGTGCTGCTCGCATGCGCTCTCTGTTATTTGTTGTGGGGAAGATCTTGGCTACAAAGAGCTGGTGTGTGTGTGTTTGTGAAAGTACTTCCTGTGACTGCGGCTGTGGTTATGTTCACAGGAACATCGCAAAAAGTACAAAGAAGTGTTTACGTTTCAGTCCTACCAGTTATTGCGGGCGATGTCGTAGATCCAGAAGGAGTTGCGCACGTTCTCCTCGCGCTTGTCCTTGTCTTTGCTGAGGCCCGAGAGGACGTGGATCTCGTTGAGTTCGGGGTCGATGGTGGCTCTCTGGGTGAAGCCCGTCATAGGAACTGTTCCCACAATAGTAACAAGAAAAAAAATAAAATAAAATCAACAGGGAGGTCGGATCACAGATGGAAACATTTATTTTTCCAGAATTCAGCTCAGATATTGAAATGTGCACGTCGCCCGTTTGTGTTTGTATTAATTAATTAATAAAACTTCCTTTCAACAAATGATGAAAAGAAGTAAAAGCAGAAAACAGTGAGCTGCAGAACTGGAGGCTGTCAAAAAAAAAAAAACCTACTTGATAACTAGGCAACGGGACACCATGGCAACAAGAAAAGAAAAGAGAAAAGGCTGCAAACAAGTGAAGGGACAACTGAGTGCACTACAGCGAAATAACTTAACCTCTTCTTGGGGAGGCCTAATTTTTCTTTTCTGCCTCCTGTCTGAACGACACACCCAAAATAAATTAGGTTTATTTTCACAACTACGAGGTCCGTGTCTATGATCTCTGTTTCAAAGGAAAGCCGAGACATGTGAGATTACTACAGAAGTGTCAGAGTAAATCATCGTGGAACATTTTTAATGGCCATCTCCTCTTATAAGAAAAGCACATAAAGTGAAAACCAGAGTAAAGCAGCCCAGTTTATCTAGGAGTTACTGTAGGAAAATAACGTCTGATGAGGAACCGAGCAAAAGTAGAAGCTAAAAAGTAAACCTGAGCAGTTTTACAGACGTTATAAGGGAGGCGTTATGCATGTAAATGTCTCAGGAGACATCAGACGGTGTTGACGATAGACATCAATGGTCAGTCGGGAGAATCAAGGCTCCGTTCACACTGCAGACAAAAGCAACTATAATCCGACTTTTTTGCCTGTATGTGACCCATATCTGATCTTTTTCTGACAGCCTGAACAGCTCGAGTCCGACCCAAGACACTTTCACACGTAGTACTAAATCAGAAACATATCAGACCTTTTTCAAAGCGACCTCAGTCTGAGCGGTCACGCCGCCTTTTATCCGACTTCTACGTTATTAAAGTTTTTTCCTCAATCTCCTTCGTTCCCTTATTATAGGGTCATAACTTTGTCAGTTCTTCTGACTGAGCAAGAACTTCTAAATAGATACACGTGTAGCATCCTTATATACTTCCGTTAACACAGCGCGCTGCGTGTGACGTCACTTTTATTCTGCACATGCAGTTCAATTCAGAGCCGTGTACGGCTCCCATTGAAGTGTGATGGAGGTGCATTTAAATGACAATGTGAAGGACGCAAAAAAATAATATAAAAATTTGAGCATTAAGACCAGCAGTGTGAATGGAACCTTAGAAACGCCAGGAAGATCCAGACAGAAATAAAGCTGAAGATAGTATAAGATACTTCACTATGAAACCTCCATCTCCATGGAAACTACCATGTCATGGTTCATTTCAAACAGTCATAGGAGGACATATTAGCAGGTTTTTTTTGAGCTGGAATAAAACTTGCAACCACAAAAGTGCAAAAGTAAGACATGATATACAATTTTGGCTCCTTGCTCACATAGATTTTTGTCCCTCAGTGATGAGACAAGACATCTTTGTAGTCAGCAGAGTCTCTGCTTTCATATGACCCCTTGTCTATGTAGTTTGCTTGAAATGGAGAAATTAGCAGAAGTAGAAAAAAGTAGGAAGTGCTGTTCTTGTGGTTCTTGGGGGTTTAAATTGCATTTCGTCTGGGCAGCAATGCTTTTAGCCGAGGGTCTCCTTGTCATTTTGGTATGCTACATGTTAGGATTGCTGCTTCTAGCATGTGCAAAGATCTTCGAGTGCACGTATCTCACGCTACTCCCTGTACAGGGGGCTTTAACCCATAAAGTAAAAATCAGGCAGTGAGAGTGCATGCCGGGTCCTCGGTCGGCACCAACCAGACGAGCTGCTACTGCAGTGCTGAACTTGGACTGCGCGTCAGCACATATCTACACCTGAAACTAATTATGAAACCAAGAGGAGAGAACTGTTTGGGCTTGCTGCTTCCTCGTTGCCAAAACACATTTTGTTCTTTTCTAGCCGTTTTACATAAACACCCATTTGTTTCTTTCAGTTTCTCATCCCTGTATTATCACTTTGTCCAGACTCTCTCACCCCCCCCCCCACCCCACCGTCTCTGGTTCCGGCAGAGGGAAGACGAAGTGGGAAGCAAGCTAAAGTATATTTAAAGTATGCTGAGGGTGAAATAGGGCCGAGACTGCCGCAGCGATTTCAGTCAGTCAATCTGGCAGGAAGTGGCCGACTGCTGCCGGAGCTCTTAAATCAGATCTGTTGGCTCTCCTTTAATAAAAAGCACAGGAGCCATCAAACACACACAACCCCTTAGATTTAGCAGAAGAGAATATGGCTTCTTATTTCCACTCCTCCATGAATTACTGGTGAGTAAAATAAAATCTTAAAGGGTACAAAACAGAAACCCAAACACACAAAAACAAAACAGGGTCAGGTGATGGCAAAAAAATAAGAGCAATATACACACAAAACTGGCTTGTTTAGGCACATCAGAAAGGAAGTATTGATAACTGAAATATGCATATAAACATCCAGATAAAAATAAAGAAACATGTATTAAAAACAAAAGTGTAATGGCATTACAATGTTTTAAAGTAAAAAGTTAAATCAGACTAGTTTCCATGTGTTAATGCTTATAAAATAAAATAAAAAATAAAATAATTTCTTAATCCCAAAGGGAAAATTATAACTTCAGCTACAATTATAATATTATTGGGCATAATTATTATAATTCTAAATTATAACTCTGCATGACTCAACAAAATATATGGGAATCAATACTGCCAAATATATCTAAATTGTTGGGGGGGGGGCTGTACAATAATCTCACCAACTCAGATCTGTTAACATTCGTATCGTTCAGTATGGTGCAAACATCCTGCAATCACATGAACCTTCTGCGGTTGTGGCTCTTAATTATTCCCTCCATTCAATCGCTCTATATAAAGTAGACACCACTATATATAAGAGTTTAATTTTATTTATTACTTCATGCTTATTTTATTCCTTTACTTTTTTATTACTCTTACTTATTTAATACTTCCACTAGTGACAACATCTGCTGGCAAAAAAATCCTTGTATGTGTTCAAACTTGGTGAATAAAGCTGATTCTGATATCACATCAATAAACAAAAACAGTGCTTTTCCGTTCCATGGTTTCCCTGCTATCATTACATGTAGCGCCTCAGTATCTATTCTAATTCTTGTTTAATTGATTAAGTAGGCCTACATACAAGGGAGAAGAGGGAAAATTTAGATCCCTAGTATCAATGTTCTCACTCTTTTGTTTATTAATAAATCTGTATAACTTCTATATTTGCAGATATTTAGGAGATTAAATACAAGTAATAACTCATTCTTACCCATCCCCGAGTCCTTCTTGGTGCCATCAGAAATGATCTCTACATGGTCTCCATCCACATCATAACTGAAGAAATCATTGAGATACGTTTTTGACCTCTGACCCCCAAACACGTACAGGCAGCGGTTTCTCTGATGATGGAAAACAAAACAAATAAAGAAATTACTCCAAATTCGACCATATCATCCTTATCCTCAGAAATAACCCCAAAAGCAGCGTCCAGACTCACAGTGTGGAAGAGCATGCAATGTCCGATCCGAGACTGAACGTCCTCTGGCCCCGCGTTACACGAATCCTCCCGCAGGAGGCTCCACGTCCCCGCTTGGCAGTGGTAGGCGTACAGGCCGCTGAACTGTGGCTCAGACGTCCGGCTGTCCTCCACGCTGCCGTTACATGTCAGGATGCGACCGCCGAACGTGTAGATCATGTGCTTTTCTGAGTCCATGCACATCTGCAGGAAGAAGAGGGCAAAAAAGGGGCCGGAGACAAAGGAAAACAGGAAGGGATGAAAGGTTAACAAGAGTGTGAGGAGAGTAGAGGACAGTTTGTCTTTTCCCATCCAGATGTAAAAATCTGGCCGAAATAATGTTATATTTTTTAAACTAGCTGCACCTACCTGGTGGTCAAACACCAACTTCGGTCCTCCATCAGCCGACGTGTCTTCGCTGAGTAGCGTCCAAGTGTTGGCGTCGATATCGTAGCGGTAGAAGTCGCTTTTCAGAGACTTGCTGTTCCTGACGCTGGAGTCCAGATAACGGCCCAGTGTGTAGATCTGACGCCGCTGCGAGTCGATGCACATCTTGTGGCACGATCGAGCACTTGGACCGCTCTGATTGGTACACAGGACACAGGCTTACAGACATGCTTTCCATATAAAAACAGGCAAAATATCATCTGACAGTCAATATGTTAAAAAAAAGACAACAAAAACAACTATTTAAACTCAGCCATTTCCATTTTACAAGCTATCTTCACCTCTTTTTCGGTGTCTCTGGAGATGCAGGCCCACTGGTTCTCCTGAACGCTGTAAGCCCAAAAGTCCGCCAGATCCTGCGTGCCGTCCCAGCCCCCGAACAAGTACACTGTCTCTGTGGGGCAGATAAATCTGTCAGCATGCATGCAAACTGTTCCCACACAACACAGAGTCTCCTCTTCACGTCCACGTTTAGGAACACACCATTGTGTCAATGCAGCACCTGAACCAAACAAAAAAAGATCCAGTCCTAAAGTTATATTTTGTTTTGCTAAAGAAGGTTGTTAAGTGAAATGACTCTTATGTACCCAAGTAGCAGGCATGATAGGAACCCTTTGAATACTCTGAATTTTAAGGAAATGAAGTTCTTCGACAACATCTCATTTAGCAAAGGAAAAACTGGAGAATCCTTTATGAGAGAAAGGAGAATATTCTGTCCCACAACTTTCAAAATGATGCTCGACTTCACATATCCGCTTTTATTATTAGTGAGGTCAACACATTTACTTTTCTGCCATTTTCTCTCTGTACTTAATTATGGAACTTGATGGTAAAAGTAATACTTTACAGTATAACCTATGTGATTGTACCAATATAACATATCCCTTGTTTAAAAACAATAAGACTGGATTAGATGAATTATATAAAGCACCTGTTGGAGAATATTTATTAGACTTATGTAGTGTTAGTGTTACAGATTTACATCCAAGTCCATATGGACCACTCCTTCCATAGTTCCTTAAACTTCTTAAAAATCACGGAAAAAAAAGCTTAGGAAAAAACAACTATTGAACCGTCCCCACTGATCTTTCTTTTCCACCCACTGGAGTTCCTTTCCTTTTATTTAACAGACACAGACATTCAATCTAATCAACAAACACCATCGAGCTCAACGCCCTCCGTTAGAGGAACAGAAGGCTGCAAGGTCAGTCAGACATCTGATGTCACAAGGATAGAAAGTGCTGGTGAAGATCCATGTTTGGATGAAGCCATGTTCACTACTTGTTAAAAACAGGAAGCAAAAAAAAAAAAAAGCTTCTTTCATTTTAAGCCATTTTGAAGCCAACGGCATAATTAAACTAATAAAAACATCTTCGGTACAAGCTCTATTCTCAGACAACAGGAATAACTTGTGACTACAAAGAGAAAAAAAAAATCAAAGCCTTCATGGAAAAAGTAGGTCTGTAAATAAAAGGAAGAAGCAGACCAAGAATAGCCTCATAATGAAGATTCAACTGTACGTTAAATTGAAGATATTTAGGAATTGAGCCAACAGAAGATGTAGATAAAATAAAAATAACTTGTCTGTGACAACTTACAACACAAACAAATAAATCCCTTCAGGACTTGTTCAGGTGAAGTGTTTGGGAAAAGCACTGTAGGGTAGCATCATCCCAAACAAGACATGATGTATACTATAATTAATCAATTTGCTCTTTGCTTTAAGACTGGGTCAGATACAGGCCATTGTAGCTCATGTAGAAGGGAGATGTAGGAGGTGGTGATTGTATCAGAGGTTTGTGTGGAAGGAGAATAAGTTATGCCATGAAGGTCACAGGCCGATGGAGCCTGTATTGTACTGGACATCATGTACTGGCATTTCAGATGAGATTCTTGTAAATGTTTGATGTCTATGAGTGCCGAGTGTAGCTGATGGTCCTCATTACTTGTTGAAACTAAACATTTTTAAAAAATTCTTCTGAGCGAGAGGCGTAAGTACTTTGCTTTGGGATGTGACTCGGAAAAATCTTGGGAGTGGACAGGAATTTATCACCCAACTACCCATGACATCAGCGTTAGTGTTCAAGGAAAATCTACAAGGTTGATACAAGGAATCGTAAATTCAATGCAGTCTGTGACACAAGGCCTGCGCAATAGAGTGAAAATGTAGAACAATCATAAAAACTTTGCGGGATGCCTTTCAACTTAAAGAAAGTACTGCTGTTGTTCAACAACTAGCCTGCATCCACAGGTGTAGAAGTGGAACGCAGCCCGCCTAGGACTAGCACCATGTCTGTATTTGCAAATATGATGTAACCCTATTTGACACCAAGGATCATAAATGTAAATACACACATGACAACAAACAGCCTTACAGGTTCTGATTCTGTTAGGAGTCAAAAAGAGCAGGAAAGTACAAGGACTGGGAAAAATATCATCCATCAGAGAGAAATAAATTTGTTTAGCTAAAGGTTGCAAACATTAGTTATGTCAACTTTGCATACAGCATAATGTGATACACTTTATCAGATAATGGCCGATTATGAGAAATCAGATTAACACAGCCACATCTCTCCCCAATGCTTCAATGTCTTCTGATTTCTGCCTGACGTCTGCCTGATTTATTTACTTCTTTTATATCTCTGAAAAGAACAACAACAACAAAAAAAATCGGAAGACCGGAAGCCAGAAAAAAGGCAGGAAGTCTGTCACACCAAGACCAGAGCAGCTGCTTGCCATATAAAAGTCTACCAACGCTGGACAGCAGCAGTGTGGAGCTTATTTTACAGGTCCATTAGCTCCCTAACGCTAAGACCGCAGGCATCACCATGTTTAACAAAACAAGACTGCATGTTCTGAAAA
This sequence comes from Leptatherina wallacei, assembly GCA_028567055.1. Classification (NCBI taxonomy): domain Eukaryota; kingdom Metazoa; phylum Chordata; class Actinopteri; order Atheriniformes; family Atherinidae; genus Leptatherina; species Leptatherina wallacei. The sequence goes on from JAOXYM010000025.1 coordinate 6,635,625, forward strand.
AACATAGTGACATAAGACTCAGAAAACAGATTGAAGGATTATCACAGTTATCAAATTTCTGTATCAAATCCAATTACTGAAATTATTCAATTTTTGGATTGTTATGGTCATGTAAATGGGCTCAATGATAATGAAGTCCTATAAAACTTTCCCCACAAGGTAGACCACTATTAAATCTGGGTTGAAAACATTTCTTTTCTCATGCACTTATGCATGAAATCTGCAGAGTAACTTATCTATACTGTTGCTTGCTTTAATCATTTTGATTTAATTTGGTTATTCTACATGATTTCATTATGATTTTTGCACACCCTGTTAATTATGTCTTAATATGATTTTCTTTGTTTTTTTTAATGTACATTTTAATGCTTCTTCTGCATCCGGCTGTAATGCTTTTAATGTTTTCTGTGAAGCAGTTTGAAATATCTTGTACATGAAACGTGCTATACAAATAAACATTGCTTTGCGTAATAAAATCCTAATATAAAATACAATTTTAAAAGAAAAATACCAATAATACCAATAATAATAATAATAATATTACTACTAATCTCCTGTTCATAATCTCCAGTACTGAAGCCTACAACCTATGGGGGTCTGGGCCACCATCTGGGACTCTGCACACATACACCCCAGGTACAACGGCTAGTTCAGCTAAGTCATGAAAACAGAACTGTGTGAGACTGGATCAAAATGACTATTTTTCTTTTGAAATGAACATTTCCATCTTAGAAAATACATAAAACATAGAATTAACTTTGTAAACATTAATTTCCCAGAGTTACTAAGTTTATATGAAGCCTGAAGATTCTTTAAGGCCGTGCCTTCCCCATGTTTAGACACACACATTTAAAATGAAAGAATAAAAAAGGAATCAATTAAAAATGAGCCTATAAATAAAATAAGGCATTTTGTGAGAATCAATGCAGGGGAAAAGAGACACCACAGATCAGGGCTGCTACAGGACAAAGAAATCATTTGGGATCTCCCGTATCAACTTCTTCTACTGACTACTCCAACAAACAGAGAGGTCAGTGTGCAGTGTGAAACGCAGACCAAAGGGATGCAGCACTTTCACTCGGCTCCGACACAAGCTGCAGACACTGCATCACTCCCTCACTTCCACGCACTCACAATGCGGCTTTTGTCCTACGGACGGCCAACGGGAAAGTACACAAACAACGCTTCCAAATACAGAAAAAAAAAAAAAAAAACTACATCTGTGTTGTCTCAGATTCAGTTTATGTGCTTTTTAAAATGCCCTGAAAATGGTTTTGAAGGAGAAAGGCTGGAGGTGGAGCAGAGCGAGGAGGGAGGGCTAATTTGATTAAACGGCATCGGAGCTTTGCATTTTGAGATTGTGTAGGAGGAAGTGAGTCATAGCAATGTCATAACACCGTCTGCGTAGGTCTCACCAGTCTGGACGTCAATGACCATTTGATGTCCTCCCCTCATCCCTGGCCTGTTGTCATCGCCGTCACCTAGGAAGAGGAGAGAAAGGGAGGAGACAAGGATGGCGTGTGAGCGTATAATGGAAGGAGGATGATGGAAAGGAAAATGAGGGAGTGGATAGAATAAAACGGGTGGAATAACACAAGGAGGGAGGGAGGCGGCAAACAAAAAAGGAAAGGCGGTGCTGGTTTAGATACACGTCAAACAAGCTTTCAGAGTTTTTCTTTATTGACAAATTGGGAATATCTCCCATTTAAATAGATTGTCTCACTGTTCGTGTCGTCTCGGCTGATTTCTTGGCTGCTTGTACCTTTGTTGCATTTTGGGATGATCTGACTCCACCTGGGCTTGTACTCCTGCTGGCTGATATACTGGTTAAACAAACCATCTAGCGAGGGGAAGAGGTAGATTGGAAAGCAATGAAAACGCAAGTGTGCGTCACCACGGTTTCATCTGCAAAGAGGAGAAAAAACTAAAAGCGGTACCTCTCACAGCTTTATCTATGAGCTCCTCGCAGGCATCGAAGTCTCCCTGCAGCACCAGCCGGTCGTGAAGGTGGGTGAGCATGGGGTGCTCCAGCGCTATCCGAGTCTTCTTCTGCAGCGACTCAAAGGCCTCTGTGTAGTTGTGTTGCCGGAAGTGCTTGAGGCAAAGGCGGATGGCTTCCTGTTCTCTGTACTGATATGACAGAGTGAAGAGGAAATGGATACAATTTTAAATCAGTTCACAGAAGCAGGGTTTGACGGTGAAAACGTACATTTAGAACCGGGGTGATATTAGATACAAGTATAGCATTAAATGTACAAATGCATTAATATCTACAAATAAATAAAATAAAGAAGGAAATTATGAGGTTTTTAAACTTCTACAACACCTTTGATACTTTTTAAATCTTTTCTATGTCATATACACATGGACTTTAAAGGGACATATGTAATAGAGTAGAGCTGGGTATCACAACTAGTTTCCCTTATCAATTCAATCCAATTCGATGCCATTCCTCTACAGATATTTATGCAACATCCATTTTTTTTTATATTTAAAGAAATTCTCAGATAACTATTTTTATAAAACAGAGTTTGTTTACATGACCATCAAAATCCAATATCTTGGAGTAATCAGATTACTGCAATAATCTGATCTGATGCGTTTAAGCGTACTTCCCAAATACGATATTGGAAAGATCGTCGTCTACATTTACCGGTCGGTTTTCAGATTTATTCTGGAGAAAGTGCACGTTTCTTTTCAAAACATTCAGTGTTTATTGCACATGGCGGTCTTAGCGTTAGCTGCTAATGAGAGATTAGCTGCTAAATAGTTTACAGGTGAACGTAATCCAACGGTGAATGAAAAAAAATCCGAATTTGGCATTAACTCGGCCAGAGAAGCGGATTTTGGATGGAAGCAACACAGGCAACCTTTCAGTTGCAAAGATCTCACAAGTAACCGGTAAATGACACAGGAGTTGGGTCACTGTTGCCACCAGTAAAGGAAACCTATGCAAAAAACATCTATCTCCTAGTTTTACTAATCGATTGAATCAATTCAAATTGATCATTTTTAACTCAGCTCTATGTCTGACCGTATGAAAATACCACTGACCGATAAACTAATTAAACAAGTAAACAAAAAGATTGGAAAACACGCCTTTCAGTGAGATTCAGTGAGTTAGAGACACATAGACTGAGAAGAATCATCAGAACAGCAGTGAGGACCATTCGTGTCCCACTGTCTTCGCTGCTGGACATCTACAACCAGAGATGCACATGCAGAGGATGCTACATCTACATCATCAGGGACTCCTGTCATCCTTTTCACAGTCAGGCTGGAGGTGGAGGAGCATTCATGCGAGGATGTCTCGATTAGGAAACAGCTTCTCCCCAGCAGTGATCAGATTACTACATGAACAACAGGTCACAGCTTCGGTCCCAAGTGTTCACAGAAGGTTTTTTTCATTACCTACTATTTATACTTATTTCAAATGTTGAAATGTCTTATTTCAACAAAATGTTTAAATACAATTTTTGGTTTATTCTAATATTTACTTTTAGGTTTATTAAAATGCAACTTTTAAATGCTGCGCCGTTTTTAAAACAGTCTTTGAAATGCATAAACAATGTCTCGTTTTTATGTGTTTAGATAAAAATGACAATAAAGAATCTTGTTCAGATTTACAGGGTAAAGTAATCCAGCCTCCTCCCTCCAGCTTCATCTTCACATGACGCTGCAGTTGCTCCGACTCAGAGCTGGGAGGCTGAAACTCTCGCTTTTCCTTCTCTATTGACGACAAATCTAGTTGCTCTATAGTTCATATAGTTTACTTAACTAAAGAACTAAATGACCGAACAATGCTCTACCAGTCCTTAGCTTTATGTTTTATAGCCCTAAAAGGAAATATGACTTCTAATTGACATTATTTACCATGCAGAAGTTAGAATTTCCCATTTGTATATGAATCATCTACCATCATGTAGTACCAGGAACAGTCGTTATAGTAGCAAACAGTAAAATGTTGGTCATATAAGCAACAGTTTTTAATGTTAGCCACTAAAGACTAGAATAAAACACAGACTAATGGAGGGAAAGGGAACATCAGAGCTTATGGAACCCATATGTGAAGGCAAGATTACGACAAGTTTTCAGTCATTAACCAGCCAGAAACTATTATGTTCTGCAATGTGGGTTTTAACATCTCGAGCCAGTTCAACACAACAATAAGCCCACCCACTGGTCCAGCTGCAGATGTGGGAAATGTAAGCATGTGTGAAATTAAACTGCCAGTCAATGTTGCTGTCTGAGCTCTTACATTATTTACTGTATGCACTCCCATACCATCATAACATTATCCACAAGTTAAGTATTATAGATCTTAAAAGAGGCATACACTCAAGAAGAGAGGGGCAAAGTGGAGTTAGGGGTCAAACCATGCCCCTAAAATGATCTGCTTGGATAGAAAATTAAATTAATGGAAGAAAAAGGAAAGGCTGCAGGGTCTTTCTGGTGTTTTGACCAAAGCAGGTCAGATCATTAAGATCTCAGGTGCAGGGGCTGAGCCTCCAGTTGGAGAATAACCACTTACATGAGCCAAACATCCCCACAACACCAGCTCAACTTTTATTTTAGTCATAACTCTATTAGAATAGTCATTTGATGCCATCTATTTAATAAACATGCTGTCAGATGCTGTCTCTTCAAACTTTAACTCTTACAATTACAATGAACTCGATGCAAACATAGTCCTAGAAAATGTATTTGCCATTTGTTCTTTGAAGCTACACTTTCTGTTAGTGATGGTGTAACATAACCAAGTTGGTAAAAAGTGTTTAAACGGCATCCGCTACTAAAACTTGATTTATCAACAAGGCTGTAAATGAGCTACAAGTTCACAAAAATTTATCAACTCCAACGTTTTTCTCATATTAAGTAAAATAAGTTAATCACTTGTAAGCAGGATTAGATCTTAAATAGCTGCTAACATCTCCAGACATTTACAGATTCATCTCTCCAAGCTTCAGGTCTTACCTTGCTGTACCAGTTAAGGCAGGGCTGCACCACATCGGGATCTTCAATACCATGCAGTTCAACGTACCAGATGCTGAAGTTAAAACTGGGACCCCAGGACATCAGAGGCACTGAGACACAAAGTGAGACAAGAAGGAGAAATGGAGGACTGACCAGTAAATCACAGCTGTAAACAAATCAGACACGAGGGTTAAAACAAAACAGCTTTTACCTATTTTGACAAATCTGCAGGGAAACATCTGCTCGTCAATCTTGTGCTTTAACGTGAACGTCTCCTTGTTGTAGTCATTCTTAAGGCCACTGTTAGATGAAAAGAAGGACAATTAAGATTATAAAACTGCTAAGCTAAGACCCCCAACTGAATCCATAAACTTGTACGTTGTGATTACTAACCCATCTGATTATATTGTGAATTATAATTTTCTAGATTAAATAGTGTTAGGGACAATAAAATTACAATGATTTGAATGCCAACTATTAAAACTAATATTTAAAAACTGAAGTTGTGTGTGTGTGTGTGTGTGTGTGTGTGTGTGTGTGCCTGGGCTGAGGTAAGAGGCTCCTGTGCTGTGGAGTGAGAC
>JAOXYM010000025.1:6641788-6652012 GCA_028567055.1 Leptatherina wallacei
GGGGGGGGGGGGGGGGGGGGGGGGGGGGGTTCTGTTTACATGTAGAGCTTATAATGTATATTATTTATTTATATATTATCTTTTAATTAATTTTTTTATTACTTATTATTATTATCTAATTATTTATAAATAATAATAATAATAATAATAATAATAAAAATCTCCTGTTCATAATCTCCAGTACTCAAGCCTACCTAAAATAGTCCCCAGTTTAATCTTAAACAGGCCTGGAGCTGAGCTCCTACTAATAGAACTGATATTCATTGTAATGTGGTCTAAGATGGAATGAATACTGAAATCTAAACACTGAAAACACTGTAAACACTGAAATCTCTCTGCACTACTGCCAGGTTGAGCTGAAGAATTAGAAGATAAAACCATTTGTTTGGTGCTTATTGAGGGAAAAAATGTAAATAGTAGACTCGTAAATAAATAATACAAAACTAAAGGGGTAGAGCTGGTTTATCATTACAAGGGGTTAGGAATGCTTACCAGGACTAGTTGTTACGATCCCTAAAGTATCAGCACATTGGCTAGAAAACAGATGTCCCGTTTGCTAGGTTGGAGATGTCAATTTTGGTGGGTTGAGAGAGATAATGACCACATGCCAGCACCAATATAACACATCATCAGTTGTGCGCCTCGGCTCATTTGATGTTTCGGCCTTTTATCACAAGACACCGTCACTGGAGGCTGACCAGAGCGGGGTGTGTGTTGTATGGAGGCTGCATGCATCCCTCCTCTTCAGCCACCGCCAGTGACTGCTTCTCTCAGCTTCTCTCAAGTTATTTTATGGCCTTCTGCTGGGCCTGCCCTCTGAATACCGACTCCTTCAGTAGCCTTGAGATGGAACTGACCCTACAGCCCACCTCCACTGGGCGCATTTTTACATTCCAGCCCCAGTCCTGCGCTTCAGCTGCCAAGTTTGAATATCGCAGCCTTTACATCATGTAAAAGGCTGTGATATCATGTTACAGCCATATCATGTTTTAACATGATTTATGAAACATTTATTGGTTTGAGATGACATCTCTGTCCTTGTATTTGTCCTCACCCAATCTGCTTCCTCGTGAGGAGAAGAAATAAGGATGCAACCATTTGGAAATGGGCTAAGGAGCCAAAGTTTGGATTTGGATAGCACTGTTTTTGTCTTTGACCCTTTCCATTGACCTTTTCCAGTGAATTACTTACCACGTCAGTTAAGTCATGAAAGAAAATCATTTGACCCACACCAGTTCCCAGTGCTGCCTCTGTGCTGATATACAGGAAAAACAAAGCAAAACCAAACATCCTGCAGGGACTCAGGAGTTGTCGAGCTGTTATAAGTGCTTTAGAAATGTGGCTTACAACAACTGCATACACACTGTTAATGATCGGCTTGATTCAGAAACAGATTTATTACATTGGTTCAGAGGAGTGAGTAACGGATATCAATAATCCAACTTCCATCCTGATACTGGACTATCTTTGGACTACATTTCCCATAAATTGTTTTATATACAGGAGCACATTCCCATGCAGTGCATCATTAAGTTTCAAACAATCCCGAGTTTTGTGTAAAAGAAAAAGTCTCACCTAGACAAAAGCTCTGTCATGTTCTCTTCACTCATCCCACCAAACACTTTGAACTTCTTCAGGTTGCAGACATGAGTCTTCTCATACTTCCCAAAGGTGATGCTCTGAACGATCGCCGGCCTTTCCAACTTCAAGATTAAAAACTAGTGAAGAAAAAAAAAAAGAAAAAAAGGAGACGTAAAGTAGACAAAGCACTGAAAATAAGGCTGTGTTCTATGTAGTGTGTGTGGAGGACTAAAGAAAATTGCCTGTCTTTATTGCAGAACAGCCATGAAAGCCTCTGCTTGTTATTTTAATGACCACGACAGGGTCAAACTACTACATTATGTGAGTGGTATTACATACAATCTATAAGCTGCGTCTGCATGTCACCAATGCTTGAGCAGACCAGGACAACAGATGACAAATCACCTGCAGCCATTATGTCTAAGTGAGCGGAGGCCACAGGCCTGTGAATTGATTAATGTGCCACCAGAAAGCCGGCACTTAAACCCCAGAGACCAACATCTTCTCATCCACCGATAGAACATGTGAATATTCCATTAATCCATGTGCTGAAAGCATGTCAATATTCATATTAAATATGACCTTTGACTCTGTCAGGCATTGATTCTTCTTGTAATGAGTCAACATGTAATAAAACGGCTTGCTCCTCCCTTCAAAGCCGCTTTGATGACTTATGAGTCAAGGACATAATTTACAGATCCACTGCTGGTAATCTGGCGCACACTTTGCTTTGACTGGTTGATGAGAAGGGCAAAAACTATTTGAATGAGTCATAACAATAAAAAACCCTGACAGGTAATGTGAGTAACACTCCATTTGTTGTTACAGTGCCGTGTTCTGCTGGGAAAACTTGCATCCTGACATTCACATGGATGCTACATCGTCACACTCTCCACATACGCCAACCAGAGGTGTTGCAATTACTTGATTTCACAGTTAATTAAAAAGGTATTAAATGGCACAAATAATCAATCGTAAAGATTCTTCGATATCATCCCTTCGCATAAACGATTATGCCTGAATCGTATCGGCAGATCAGCACAACTCGAGCGTGGAACAAAAACAAAGTTACACAACATCTGTGTGTTGAGGAAGAGTTCTTCCCTCCAAACAAATAGATAAAGTCATCATTGTCGCATTTCTTTGGTTATAGAAAAAAATGACCAAGGTGTCATTTTGGGGGAAAGCTCGCCAGCCTGTAAGTAAAAGGTAAATAAATGCACAGTAATTGGATGGAATGATGTTAGTGTTTACTGTAACGCAACATTAAAATTAAAAGTCATCATGTCATTGAAATTTTATTGGTTACTTTACTTTGTTGCTGTATTATCTTCTTATGGTGGCATCAAAAGAAAAAAAAATAAAGCTTCTCTGACGATAATCGTACCAAGACAAATCTATAATGGTGACGTTGCTAACGCCAACTGATCAGGACATCATTGGACCCTTCAAAAACTGCTCAGGAGGACGATAAACAACACAAGTGTGGGACATTTAACCTACATCCAACCTTCCCAGATGCCAATCTAATGAGATCGGATCGCTGCGCCCTGAAACCCAGAGGATCAAACGGATTTATTGCGAACATCCTAGACTCAGATACTCCAGGACTCCATCAAAAGTTCTAAATCCTGACTTAACCTGGAAAGGTTTTCTCAAAAGAATGAGGACTTACATAATATCAGACGGGTGTACATTATGTAAGAAAAAAAAAAAAAAACTTTCTGACCTGGTTCCAACTTCATAATGTATCTTCCCTATGGACAGTGAGATATAGGCAGTTTTTATCGATTGCACCTGTATTTACTTTTGCTGAACTTTCTTCCACTTTGGAAGTCAGTGTGTTGGTCAAGGTGACAAGCTGGCCAAAAGCCAATACTTGTTTTTTTTCCGTAAGCCATATCCAACACAATATGTAGTTGTTAGTGGGTTCAATTTTCCAGACAAGAAGTAAAAATCTTCTGTTTTCATTGCATAAAAACCAACATAATCCAAATGTATGTGTAACGATGCAAAAGCTGTACAGCTGCGTTTGATCCGGCTGGTGAGTGGTTAACCATTGTTTTGCAAGATTTCATTTCCTCTTGCCATACGACGCAAACTTTCATATTTAACCTCAAACTGGAGCTGTTTGCCGCAGCGCCGCTGCAGTCGGTCAATGAGTTCAAGAAAAAGAAAGTTGTTTTTGCATTCTTCGAAGGTAAACAGCTCAGAAACTATGCATAACTTGGGGGCACAGGAAGTAGATTGATGCCACATTGGAAGCATCTTGCATTTATAATGAACAACAGCTCGTGAAAATAAATTAATAAATGAATAAACAACTTCAATTACTTTTTTTATATGTTTGTATCTTTTTTTCCCCCCAATTGCTCTAATTTTCTCCAATATTAATAAAGCATACTTTGATGAAGCACCAGGTGACAAATTCCTTAAATAAAATTTTTTAGTTTACTGTGAGTTTAAAACTCTTTGTCTAAATGCTGGATCAGCAATGTTTTCCGTTCCTGTACGTCAGAGGAGACCACTATGTAAATGAAAAGTAACAATCGGATTGTACTTTGTACTGGCTCTTTACCAAAACAATATATAGGTCCCTTTGAACTTCACCATCCTCTACTGATCCAACAATATGACCTTTTTTCCCCCAAACATGTTGCACAAAAGAAGATCTATTCAATTAATTTTTGATAACTAATATATCATTTTGATCATTGTTTTCTCATTTTTCAAACAAAGATGTCAAACGTCCAGATAAAACTTCTTAACTCTGACTATTATAAAGCTTAATGTGTTGTAAACATAGCACTGTTTCTTATTAGAGTTTAGATGCTTGATAAATTAAAACAGGCAATCTGAACACATCTTATAGAGTTTGGGGAAATTGCATTTCAGATATTACATATTAAGTCATTAAAAGTGAATTGGGGGAATAACCAAATGTTTGGAGTATAAACTAATCAAACACTTGTGTGTCCAGCAAGAATTAAACATTACTAAATCCACTTATCTGCAATCCATACTGTGCGTGGCTAGTATAAATCAATGAATATTAACACTATCTTACCTTAAAGTCAGCTTGTGTAAATAATAAAGCCTACCTGTGGAGGGTAGTTGCTCTCAGAAGACCACCTGGAAGACTGATCGTTTGGTTTATCCACCAAGATATTCCTTTAAAGAAAAAAAAGGCACAGAAGCGGGTTGAGATTATTGACTCTTAGCCCATCAGAGGCAACAAAAACAGACAACAGCTTTAACATATTTTTTGTGTGATTAAACTGATCATTAACCATAAAAACTCATGTAACACAATACTTCACAAACTATGCTAGATGCTTCAATTAGCATACTAATGCTTGCTAGTTGATGCTAGCATACTGATGTTATTAGGCAGCTATAAGTAAAATGTTTTGAGTCCTGAAATGGCAACAGGCGAATGCTTTCAGACTATCGGTGACTTTACAATAACACACTGTAACATGTCACGCATGGTTACAATGTTTTAGTGAGCTACGTTTAATTAAAAAAAAAAAAACAGTCTGGTAGCAGATAAACCAGCACATTAGCATCGTTGCTACAGCAGAGCTATTTGGTTAGATAACAGCAGTTACCCACATCACCTCCGAGTGATCCGAGTTAACGTGGACGTTCATTTTTTACATGCTAGGGTACCGGAGTGCACACTGCCGAGCCAAATTATAATAAAACATATCGCTTTTGGCCTGTCATTAGTATAATGTTGCAAAGAAAATGACTGACTATATTCAGCGGAAAACATTGGGGGTGGAGTGATTAAAAATGTTCTCTATTCAGAAGAAAACAACTTCTGTTATGTTTTGTTCCCGTTACAAGGTAATGCACTGACTCGAACATCTACACAGGGTTAGCTAAAAGCAAACCGAAGTTTAGTACATGATTTACATGAGTAACGGAACGTTTTATTTCTTGTGAATATCATATTTAATGTGCTATTAAAATTGCACTCGGGTGGCCACGTATCGAAACCAAACATTCCTAATGCTGCTGAAAAAGCTAGCATTAGCCGGGTCGATCGCAGACGAGCTAGGCCAGTCGGGTCGGCAGGATGATAAACTGAGGCGGCAAGAGGTCACTTGTAGCCACTGACACTTATGCATACATTAGAGCAGCTATTGTGCGTTGTACTCACTCAGGTAAATACGTAGAGGAGTAAGAACTCCACTTAAAAACGCTGAAAGTGAGGACTCTGCTCTCAGGAACGACAGCCATCTTGTTGCAGAAATAACAGGTAGCAGGATGCTAACAAGGAGCAGTGACCACCCTTAAAGAGACAGTACACCTGTTTTGATTTGGTTCCAAAGTGAACTTGAGCAGCATACACCGTATTATACTGTTAAAAACATACATTTTTCTATATCTATCATCATGAAACATTTATTGTTCACTTTATTATTTTTTTTCTATTTATTTTAGAAATAACTGGGAAAAAAAACTCTAGAATAGAAAAAAAAGATAAAGCTTTTCAAATAATTTGAAAAAATATATTTGGACTGCTAACTCTAAACTTGTTCAGGTGTAGAAAAGGCTGTGCAAATGAGACCTAAAAAAGGAGGGGGGGGGGGGGGTCAAGATTTGAGCAAGTAATTAATTAAAGTTGTCATCTAATGTTAAACTTAATTTTGGCCGTCACATCAACATATTTTTCGAGTTTGTTCAGTTTCTGGAATAAGAAGGTGAATCCATTCTTGTGATCCTTGTATGTGTGTGTGTCTTCATCTTACCCCACTCTCCTGTGTTGTTATCAAAGCGCTCTGGACTAGTTTTTCTTTTTTTCTGAAATCCAAATTTATGCAACTTCTGTGTCCTTTTTCCAAAAGCACCTTTAAGGATGATCTCAGTGTTTCACTTCACATTGAGTCATCAGGTGCTTACGGGGTGGATGAATCATCTAGTCTAGAGAATAATGATAACAGGGCTTTGTTCCTGACAACTGAAGGGGTATTTGGCCATTTCATTTGTTGGTTATGCTCAAGTTATAAAGATTTCTTTCCTTATTTTTCTTTTCTTTTTTTGAAAGTGTGGTTATAATAGACAGTTGTGTATAATTTATTCATCGTAGTTGACAGTCAGGGTAGCTCTCAATTTGGAGAATCAGAACATATAATTACCATTAAAATAAAGCTAAAAAGCTATTCAGAAGAAAGCAACCAAAAGAACTAATCTTATATATAAATCTAAATATTGCGTTGGGAACATTCCTGTAGCAATATGGTCAGTGATCCGTCACAAACAGTCCGAGTTGGAGCACCATGTGGCAACGTGATCATGTTACACACAACTGATGCAAACTGATATTGGTTGGCACTATTCTGAGTAGTTTTAGCTTAGCTTGCCTGGTAGAAAAGCATCTGATTCCCCAAAGTGAGAAAGATCTGACAACTGTTTACTGCAGGTAAGTACATCCAAATTTACCAAAGTTACTTGAAAACATCCTGAAGTTACTTCTACTTGGTTACTTTGTCAGATGGGTTATGAAATCAAAGATTTTATAATAGCAAAGCCCCAGTCTGACCTCCAGCTGCATTACCTGGGTGTGTCAGTCTGGATTTACACAATTTACAATTATATTTTAAAATGTTTGCATTTTATATGTCCCAGTTCTGGATTGACATAATAATTTGTTATTTCCTTTAGTTTCATGTACTCATAAGTACTTATAAGTACTACATACAGGCCGACTAAGTAAAAATTATGAAAGAAAAATAAATTTATGAAGAATAATGAACCCTCTGTTTCAATAAAACTGAGTGTGTTTTGAGGGAATGTGGTGGGCATCTCTTACATTTAGCATATTGTGGCTCAGTGAATTAACATTGCTAAATTGAACTTCTGCATCCTGCATGATAAATTATGTGCAGGGTGCACGCAACCACCGAAAGCCTTTCTTGAACTTTCTGTATTCATTTGGCTGCAATCAAAGCGAGACACTTTTAGCCAGCAGTGTCAGTTTTGCAGAGGAGTGTACAACCCAAAAGACGGAGAGACAAGAACTGTCTTTTGTCCCGGAGAGTTGTAATCGTCTCTAATTCAAACCACAGGGGATCTTCGAGGCTCAGAGACCCCCCCCCCCCCCCCACAGACTTCTAGTTTGTTCACACAGTCCTGGCTTCCTGCAAGCCCCTCAATCAAACTGCTTCAAATTGTTCATAAAGAAGTTTTCGATCATTACAAGGTTCTCTATCTACTATGTGCATTTGTTTTTACCCTAATTACAAGTGCTGCTTTTGATGCATGCATGAAAAAAATGAAGCTAGGGAATCTGTCCATGGTAATCAACAATGGATTAAGGGCTTTTTCCATTTTTCCAATCATTCTTTAGTAGTGAGTTTAAAGCAGTGACAGAATTGAATGTGCCAATATCAAGAGAATTGTTTTGGAAGTAAAAGGTTTTTTTTTTTTAAAAAGTGGTTTTAGGACATAATGGAGTATTTAATAACTTCTGAAAGTAGATAGAAGTCCCCAGCAGCCTTTAATAGCTGCCCAGAATGACCAAATCATACACTGAGCTTGATTGTTTTTGGAAAATTTCAGGGAAAGTGTCTGGTTTTGATGAATCACCTACGATTGAACCTCTTCCGGCCTTGATGACGTGAAGTGAATGATAATGGCATTTCCTTTAAGTGCAAGTCCAGCACTTGGCACAGCTTTCTTTCCTTTTCCTGCAAATTGAAGGGCACGGTCAAGTTTCATTTTGATGTGAATCCACACACGGAAATGCAAGTGAAATGGTCTATTATTATGCAACACTGGTGACTGTGGCTGTGGGCAATGATAAAAATGTGAACCTGGGTTTTTACAAAAACGTCTTCAGGTTTACAAAGTCATCAAAAGCTGTTTCTAATGTTAAGCTTTATGAATACATCATGAGATTAAACACATTATATAAGACAGGCTTTGCTCCACTCAATCTTAGGTATTTGTCTAGGAATCCATGGATTTAAGCTAGTGTTGCTTTGACATTTTTATTCTTTTATTTCACTTTATTTACGTTTGTGATCCTCTTAGGTGTTTAGACTTGATGTATCTGCTACCAGTGCCTCCCCATAAAAAAAATGTACACGATTTTTACGATCCAAACATGATTGTTTACCCTGTTCCTCGGTTGATTAATCCCTTGTTTTGGTCTGTTTTTAATTTACCACATCACTTCCAAAAAGGTTTGGACACTGGATAAAATGTCAGCGTAACCATTATGCAATGATTTGCACATCTCATAAACCCAGATTTTATTCCCATTAGAAATAAACAAAACTGAAACATTTGACTATATAATGGAAAAAACAACTTATTTTGAATTTGACGGCAGCAAAATATAAAAACAAAATGGAAGCACTCGGAAAGCGCAGACCTCCGCCAAGCCATTGTCTTTTCTTTTGCCAATGATTGTGGGCATTTTTACATTAGAAGTTCTAATGGAACAATTATCCGTATCTCCCCATACTAAAGTATCCTTTAAAAAATTCCTGGATCCAGGCAGTGAGCCGGATCATCCCCAAAATCTAATCTCTTGTTCCTTTATTCAATTTCTGAGATTTTCCTGAAAATATCAATCAAAATCCGTCCATAACTTTTTGAGTTATGTTTGCTAGCAAAGACAAATAAACCAACGTGCCGAATACATGACCTCCACCTTGGTGAAGTTTACCGTTGTGACGGGACCAGTTGCTGGAGTTTTAGAGAGGAATGTTGTCTCAGTCTGATGCAGTCTTCATTGCCAGATTATTCATTTCATGATGCACCAAGTGTTTTCTATTGGTGAAAGGTCTGGACTGCAGGCAGGCCAGCTCAGTACCTAGACTATTCTCCTGTGAAGCCATGCTGATGTGATGGATGCAGTATTTGGCCCATCTTTACATCTGAGAGGCTCTGCGTCTCTGAAATGCTTCCTTTACAGTCATGTGACCATTAACCTGATTAGTCATTAAATACTTTTCCAACTGTTTTTCATTTCTGCCAATTACTTTTCCTGCCTTTTGTTGCCCCGGTCCACTGTTTTCCTCCATAAAATGGCTCAGTTTCAACATTTGATATGTTGTTTATGTTCTATTGGTAATAAAATAAGGGTACATGAGATGTTCTTATTTACATTTTACACAGTATCACAACTGTTTTGGAACCGGGTTGGTGTATAAAATCTTTTAATGTTTTGGACTTGGAGGTTTGGCTTGGCGGGGGTTTGAGAATTGTTATTTCTAATATTTTGCTTTTCAGTTTATAAAACCAGTTTTTCTACTTTCACTTGACATTAAAAGGGCAAAAACAAATAAAGCCTGACTGGTTGATGATAAAACAGGATTATATACATGAAACTCCAGTCCTATTAATACATGAGTAGTTCTCGGAAGAACTTTGCTATTGTTTGTATGGGGTGGTTAGGCTTAAGTGGGTGGTGGCCACCCCTTGGCTCCGTCCCTGGTGGTAATCGCTGCTGCTAGAACTGAGGTTGATGCAACAGGTGAGTGTTGAATTGAAATAAATGGTGGAAATCACATCCACAAGACAAATGAGATTAAACATGATGTGTTTTGTTGATCTGTTCCTCATATGAGATCATCTGTATCCCCCCCCCCCCCCCCCCCCCCCCCCCCCCCACCCCCCCCCACC
>JAOXYM010000025.1:6654889-6672775 GCA_028567055.1 Leptatherina wallacei
TATATATATATATATATATATATATATATATATATATATATATATATATATATATATATATATATATATATAGATACCTCATATAATGATTTGTTTAAAGCCAAACAGGAAAAGCAGCCTCCTGTGTTGAAGCTGTGTGTTTTGCTGACCCATCCATCCACCCCACCTCCTTCCTGCCCCACTGTGTGGTATAAAACAGCATTACATTACATTTTTCTTTTCCCATTTCATAATTAGTGCGGCTAGCGCAGTGTGCTGTCCCTCGAAAGTAAACATATATTCCGTTTGTGAGAGGCCACTTGAGAACAAAACCAAACTATGTCTTGTAAGCTGCTTACACAAAGAATATGTTTTGTTTTATCATTATTTATAGTGAAAGGTCAACAGTTTTCCATTCCACATCCCGTCTGCATTTAACTAAAAGCATTATGTGCTGTGTAATATGTGATCTGAGCTTTAAGATCCAGGACAGACATTACATAACAGCAAAGCAGAGGCTCTGTAATGCACCGTGAAGAAA
This sequence comes from Leptatherina wallacei, assembly GCA_028567055.1. Classification (NCBI taxonomy): domain Eukaryota; kingdom Metazoa; phylum Chordata; class Actinopteri; order Atheriniformes; family Atherinidae; genus Leptatherina; species Leptatherina wallacei. Next base: position 6,655,410 of record JAOXYM010000025.1, read on the forward strand.
TAGCAAAGCCGTGACACCATGTTTTCTCCGAATGCATGGCATCAACTAAGTGATTATGCACTTTGTTGAAACTGTTAATATTCTATGTCATCACCGCCCCTGCTGCAGTGAAAACTTTGTGCATCACCTATTAATTTTGCACCTCCTTCGTATCATTCGTCGGTGACCAACAACTGCACCCTGACAAACTAAAGCAGGCCAGAACATGAGCTCTGCTGTTGGCTGGCAACTTCTATGATATTGAAATTTACAATAATTCCACAGCAATAGCCCTCAAGCAGAGTTAATCCTGCTGTGTCTTGGCCTTATTAGCCAACTAAAAACCCATCACGCTTTTGAAGCAAACTTTAAACAGCTCTAAGCTGTCTTTTCCTCTCTTGAGAGCATTATTCGGAAAACCCCTTTATGCAAAGAACTAATAATTAGCTTGAACCTCAGATTAGTGAAATGCTTGAAATGGCTGGAGTATTGGACTCCAGAGGTGATAACTTGGCCAGCAGGTTTTGTGTGTGTGTGTATTGTGTGTGTGTTCCGGTTTATCTGTCTCTGTGGGTGCGTGAAGGCAGACTTTCCAATCTGCGTCACAGCCTGTTGATGACGTTTGTCAAATGTTTGTGCTTGCTTTGCTTTTAACAAATAAGATCCATTTCATTTGGATATAAATGAGCATGTGCTGTTTTGGACATTTCCTCCGCTAAGCTGGTGGAAATGGCTGACAGTGAAAGCAGTCCATGCAGCCCAACCATCCTCCCCTCCTTCTTTCGAGCTAAATCACAGTCTCGAGCTCTGGCTCTTTTTCTCCTCCTGAGCACATTTTAAACATCTATTTGCAGCCGCAGCATCGAAGGCTAATCTGAGAAATGAGATTGCTACTTTTCTTTTTTTTTCTTCCTGAATAATTGAAGGAAATGGTCCTTTTTTTTCTCCTTTTTTTATGTGTGAATTATGTGCCTGAGTGTGAGCAAAGCTCAAAACAGCCAGCTGTGAAAGTTGTGTTTCCGCTGGGTTTATGTGGTCATAATTAGCAGCTCCCATGTGACTTGGTCTATGCATGTGTGTGTGTTTGAGCACGCCTGCGAGCAGGGGTGTGCTTGTGTTTACATGACTGCCGATCAGGAGGGGAAGTGACGCAGGAGGCAGAGGAGGGGTGAGAGCAGCAGACATTACACTGCTGCAGAGGGAGAGAAAGAAAGAAAGAAAAGGGGAAGGGGCAGGAAAACCACAGACAGATAAGAGTGAGACAGGAACAAAGAAACTAATGAGCGATCACTTTCCTGGTTACCGAGGAGCTTGACACCCTGCATCTGCTGCTGGATCCACCGTAAACAAACGTAGACATGTGTCGAAAACAAGCCTGTGTCTGTGCGACACCACTGCGCAGTTTGATTATGAAATATGTTTACCCTCCGTTTCTTATAAAAGTAGTGAGTGACACAGGCTTTTGTTTATCCGGGGCTTTGCCAGTTCCAGCGCTGAGCCAAACCTCCCCAGTTGCTATTCAAAGTGACCTCATCATCTCTCTGGCCGGCTGCCCTCCCGGACCGGAGCAGACTTGAACTTTCTTGGCAGTTAAAAAGACTTTCATAACAACTTCGATAATGGACACTCCTCAAATATTTCTTCAGCAAACTGTGCGCTTCCTAAGGGATGGAGAAATGGACATGGGAAGATGGGCTCTCAGAGCAGCTCGTGAAAGGCCAAATGAGCCATCTGACAGGATGTAATATCTCAGACAAGCGATGAGGGAAGCATCTGCCAAAAATTAGTATGCTAAGCGATTAGCTCTAGAGTGTACTCACCTTCTCTGGCTGACAGTATTTCTGAAACTGGGCCCTCCTGTGGCTTTTTAATATGATACTGTAAACACTGGTGTTCCCATGAACCTGCAATGTTCATCACACTTAACAGAGACAAACTGCTTCATTAATAGGCTTTTTAGCTATTCACCAAACTTAAACCACTTACTTGAGACTAATTTTGGACTTAAACCTATTGAGTTGTCAAACTCACTGTCTTTGGGGTCGTATTGCGTCAGATGTTGACATTTTTAGCTCAGCGCAGTAAATTATGGTGATGGATGTTGAAATCCGGGTGTTGTTTAATGCAAAGCATGCACAACACAAGAAGTAAGCATGTGGTGAATCAACATCATTATGCATACCATTAAAGCCGCTCAAACATTGCACTCCACTTGTAGTGAAAACATGCATTCGTGTATTTTTACTTACAAAGCAGAGCTAACTTACCGTTAGTTTCACTGTGGTAGCCACAGTGCAGAATTGTGGAGTGCTGGGTATTTTTGCAGACAGCTGACATGTAATAAAGCTGAAAGCATGAAGCCTGCCCTTTCTCTAACTGTTGAATCACCATTTGTGCTACTTTATATGTATTGTTCAGGTCAGCATATTCTCACTGTCGGGTCTGGACATTTTCATTATCGTCCATCACTAGAGGCTGACACTGCCTCTTGTGTTTGTTTGAATAAGAAAGCATTAAATGTGCCCTGCAAATGCAATGAACTACAACTTTTTTATGATAGATTGTGAGATCTAAATTCACCCTGTGGTCTGAGAGTGGAGATAAAAGAGAGTTTATTCAATAGCCAAATTAGAAAGGGTGTATTATAAGAGCATGAATGTGCTCAGCAAATCTTATAATCTGTTAAAGTGATTACATGTTCTGTGTTGTGTTAGTATTGTAGCCTGAAGTTGGCGAGAGAAGGCGCATTATTTAAAGGTGCAGTGTGTAAGACATGTAGTAGTAAAGATGGGCGTAGAAATTTACTTCAAATGCAAAGCACAGTTGTGAAGGGACGGTGGCTGTCAATGACCAAAATAGATAGATAGAGATAGATAAATACTTTATTGATCCCAAGGGAAATTGTAAATACTTCCAGTAATAGATCTAGTGGCCTTAGGTGCAGCGATAGTGACTAAATGAGTCTACTTTCTTCTTCCATGTGACTTTTAAGGCATTACAATTTAACAAAACATGTTTTTTTATATATTTTGATGTGTTTTAAGCAACTACTTCCTAAAACATGTAGCTTATTTTCTTGGAAATTTTACTTAAACTATAGTATTTATCATTTGGGTGACTGACTGTACTCAACAAATTTCACCACAGTCAAGCCTGATGTCCAAAACTTGTATTGTAACCTTGTTTGTAAAACAGTTATGATTATTTACTGTCTAAAATAGGGAGTCTACACCTTTTTTGTACCAAGATTGGTCCTCCCTATCTTGGAACATGAATGGTCCTTTAGGATTCACCAGTGGTGTGGTGTTGGTTTGCCTAATAATTGCCTCTTTCAGCATCTGAAATGGAAATGTACATCCTCTCCTAAGTAGTTTTCCCCATAGCTGACCACATTGATTATGCAATATCATGTCTAAACTTCACATTGTGGTCAGTGGTGATACGATAAAGTGCACTGAGGTGGTGATGTGGGGAACAGCTCGCTGTGTTCAGCAAATTTCAAACCAGTTCTCATCATTACTTAATGCAAGTAAGCTCATTGAGGGCTGAAAATCCAATGGGGAGCATGAATGCGCTTGGTACATTTTCACGCCAGCCATCTTCTACGGAAACAGGATATTTTGCTTGCGAGTTCAACATCGGTAGATAATGAATGTATTATGTTGTGTTTCATTTGCACGTTTCAGGACTAAGTCGTCATGGGGATATTACAAGAGAGATAATGGATTTCATGATAACCACTGGCAATGTAATCGCCATCTTTTAATGGATTTTAGCCTAGTTTGTCAATTATCAAGCTACTTCTCAAGAGATCAACAAATTTATTAAGAATCTTAAAGTCTAGTACTTATGAGTACTGAATGTCTACAACAGTATTACCGTACCAACGTGTGGCTGGGTTAATGGTTTCCATGTCCTTGGTTCTAATCAAACTACCTTTTGGGTTAGCTCGAGCTTCTCATACATGGGCATGTAATCAGTCGACAGTTCATTGGACGTTTAACCGTGATTCCCTGCAAAGTCTCTTCTATATACAAGCAATGTGCAGTGACCATAGATAGAGAGACTTATTGGACCTTTACGGACTACTGGGGTTGTCAAGATTTATGTTACACTGTCCCTGAACACGGGCAGATGCTGTGAAATGTCTTTAACTCAGTCTGTGTCAAATTCTGGTAAGCAAAAGGTCGCAATGATGAGAAAACGAAACTATAATTCTCAGCAAAACGTAAATAATCCAAACTGACAAAGTGCCTTCTTATCCTTGCTGGGAAAGGGTATTGAGAGCCTTGAGAACCTCTCCATATTTATTATCACCTGTATTGATGCTGGCAGGTGCTGTAGCAATGTCTGCTGATTAAAAATCAACATCACGTGTCTCATATGATATTCTCCCAATTCCTTGATTTTAAATGTTAACTGCTACAGCTAACATTAGCTCCTAAACTCTCTCACACTTGCCTTGCAGAGGCTGATAAGTGAGAAAACGATGAAAGAAAGTCCCCATGTTGTCACAAAATTGATCTATGGTACATTCATGTGCACCTTGTAAACTGGGAAATTGGTACTCAAATAGGCCACAAGCGTTGTTTAAATAGTAAATCCGTTTCATTGACTATGAATGCTAATACCGAATTGCAAGAGGTTTTGTTAAGATTTGCCAAGATCAAATTAACCAAATGGAGAAAATGGTTTTTCAGTCATCTATTCATGGCCGCCACGGTGTGTGAACTTCCAAAGGTTTTAACTGCATTGCATGTCTTCTTTGAGGCATTGTGATAAAACTCTGAATAGAGCTGGTCTGGTCAAAGGTGAGTGACAGATTGCATTGTTAAGCAACCTGGAGGATAGAGAGAGAGTTGGCAGGGAGAATCTGGCCTGGCAAGAAGCTGCTTGGCATACAACAGGCCTGGGGAGGACATGAAATGAAACCTCAGCAGGGCGCGGGTAATGGAGGAGAAAACTAGCCACATCTTTATTAGGGGAGGTAAGAGAGAGTCTAAATGAAATCTGAGTAAAAAAAAATATGAATAAAATAGAGAAGGGAAGGGAAATTTGCATGATTGCAGCAGCATAAAGAAAGATTGGATACAAAAATGTAAATTTATCTGCTGGTGATAGCAATACAGGAAACAAATGAGATATAAGCCCGTAAATGTACGCACACCGGTCACTTTATTAGGTACACATACCCGTTTTTCTTCAGAACTTCCTTAATTTTTCATGGCATAGATTCAAAAAGGTGTTGAAAATATTCCTCAGAGATTTTGCTCCATATTGACATGATGGCATCACACAGTTGCTGCACAGTGAACTCATTGTCATGTTCAAGGAACCAGATGGAGATGATCTGAGCTCTGTGACATGGTGTATTATCCTGCTGGAAGTAGCCATCAGAAGATGCCCCACTGTGCTCATAAAGGGATGGACATGGTCAGTAACAATACTCAGATAGGCTGTGGTGTTTAAATGTTGCTCTGTTGGTACTGAGGGGCCCAAAGTGTGCCAAGGAAAGCATGCTTTCATGTAGTTTACACCTAATTCTGAGCCTAACATCTGAATGTTGCAGCTGAAATGGAAACTCATCAGACCAGGAAACATCTTTCCAAACTTCTATTAACCAATTTTGGTGAGTTTGTGTAAATTTTAGAAGCAATAAAAAAACACTCTTGCAGAATGGAGAGCTGATGAAGAGAGACGATTTCAGCTGCTGAGATGATTTTAAGCCAGGACTCTCTGAATATGCTGTTAGACTGGAGTTGACAAGCAGCAAATGTGTGCAATGCAAACCTCAGAGAGCAGTGTTGACAGGGTGGATCACACTTCATAAAACAATACTGGGCTCCTAGAGAAGCATGAACTCATTTTATCAGGGATCATTTTAGCATGTCTACAAACTACAGACTGAGAGTTTGCTTTGGGATACTTTAACCCTTTAACACCTGACCCAAGAAATAATTGGCTGAAATATGATTTTTGATTCTGAGGTCTTTATTTTTTAATAACAATTAATTATTGAATTTTTACTTCATTAATCCAGTTGGGAAATCCCATTCTTCATTAAACCCATGTCTAGTAATTACAGTGTTTACCCTACCATTATATTAGGGGGGCACCCACCCCACCAATGGCAACCCCTGCCCTCCCAAAAACCGATATTTACAAATCTCACAAATGTTCCTTTTAAAATCACTCCAAAAATATTCTAACAGACCTTGTGATTGTAGAGATATACTCATTTAATTATGGGCATACAATTTATGAGCAGAGGCCTACAAAATAATCATATGGCTCAAAGGCCGCACCGGAAACAGCTTTATGAGTGATCGCTAAAGAGTTTATTCCTCCTCTGTGTGTTTGATTAAATAATATTTGCTCGATAAAAAGAGATTTTATCAAAACTAAAACAAAAAAAAATGTCTTAAAGAGGATGGTTACACTTAAACTTTAAAGGTACAGTGTGTAATATTTACTGACATCTAGTGGTCAAAATGGAAATAGCGATGATTTCAAATGCAATGCACAGTTGTGAATGGACGGTGACTGACACTTGCCAAAATTCTTCCAGAAATAGACATGTTTTCATCTGAGAGTGGATCCAGTGAACTCGGGTGCAACAATGATTGCACCACAGGTAAATACTTTAGGTTTCTCCCTTCACACAGAGTTATTTGTCCATTCAGAGACACCGTAGTAAAAATAGTGGCACAAATATGGCAGCTGTCATGTATGTGGACACACACCAAGCACATAAAAATGGCTCATTCTGAGAAAATGAAAACATTATTTAGTAAAGTGATTAAATACCAATACAAACACGATATATAACAATAACGATATATTAAATATTTCTGTCATTGACCTTTGATTTTGTTAAACGCTGCACCTTTAAAACCGATGGATAAGTCAAGACTTGGTTAATCAGTGGGAGTTTGGGAGCTGGAGGCTGCTACAGCCTCGCTAAGTAGGCCAAAGGCATCAGGGAGTGTCACATGAACCAACGCTGCTATGTTAGCCATCCTCCAGTGTCTTGTTCAGCCACAGATGGGAAGAGAACGAAGGAGAGAGAGCACATAAGATGCGTCATGTATCCCATGGTGCTTGACGTCTGTGCATGACACCAAAACCACATTGCTGAAAAGGGGAAGTGCTCATTTCCATTGACCCAGAGACCACACTGACCTTCTCTTTAACCACTTTAACCATCCAGCAGAGCCAGGGAATTTCTCCAGGTTAAAGGCCGCCGTCCAGCTCCAGTTTGAGGTCATTGGAGCCACAGGAAGCACGATCCCATCACGGCAAACAGAAGCAAAGTTTGCCCCCCTAGCAAGTGTCTAAGAAGGCCTCCTCCTTCTTAGACACTGTCTCACAGCTATCCTCCTGTAAGTTTTCTGTAAGTGAGACACATCCTCAGGCTCATAGGAGGGAAGGTGACTCCGGGCCTGAAGGTTCAGGGAAACTTTGTGATCTTACAGACTAACCAATCAATCCCGCTGACATGGGTGTGTTTGCTCACAGGTTTATTCCTGCCTCTTTGTGGATCCGTCTGAGGTAAATCTCTCCTCTATGTTTTGCCAGGACAGGGAGAGTCGGTAGCACCGATGTCAGGATTACGACGGGGAAAACACAAGACCTCTGGCTCAGAATGGTTTGGTTTTCTCTGGAAGTTTCTCGACACAGCTCCAGGTGACGCTGCTGATTGACACAAACACAGAAATGCACACTTCTTCATCTTTTATCAACGACTTCCCCTTGTATGTGTTGATGAACGATGCAACAACCCCCCCCCCTCTTCTTTGCTGGCTTCCACGTCAGAGCGACTGGCCTAGATTGTTGAAAATGGACCTGAAACACTTGCCATTTATAGCTTTTTTTTTCCCCCTGCCTTTCCCTGATGTGAGAGCAGAGCACGACTTTCCCAGAAAAAGTTCTGCTGCCCTTTCCGAGATCCAGCACAATAGAAGCTGCTTTTTATAAGGGCTGGGTCCTTTTTTCTTTTCTATCATGCTGGTTTCTACTTTGTGCAAAAGAAACTTTTTTTTCCCATCAGGGGAGACACGCTGGAGATTGTTACCTGACTTCGGATGTTTGTGGTGGCAGCCGACGTCTGCTGGGGTCAGTATGGGTGGAGCCGAACTGTCCACTTGAAGTCCTGGAAATTAGCCTGTTGCCAAATCTTCTTAACCATAATGGACAGCCTCTCCCACCCACTGCAGTGTTCTGGCCAGCCAGAGGAGAGCAAGTTCAGCCAAAGACCAAGAATGACTAAATGCTGCACTGAACATCACCAGAGCCCTTTCCTTCCTTCCTGTGGCCTTTGAATGATGTCGTTACTAATTTATTTGTTTTAATTCGGGAATGAGAACCACTGAGTTAGAGAGAGCAAAAATCTGTTTAGTGTGCATGAAGAGCTTTTCGCAAGCAGTGCACATTTAATAAACCACGCCAAACACACATTTATGTGTACACTTGCTACTGCAATAGTAAGCTGATATGCTCATTCAGTTTTTAGTAGGATGATAAGTTTCACACCACTTTTATCCACTAATTAAGCTTAAATAATCAACCTTTAACATCAGGTTGCAGTCAAATGAATTTAGCATCCTTACTGCTAGAGTATTTTGCACTCACAAGGCATTTAATTGGGCACTAGATTCAACAAGGTGTTGGAAAGATTCCTTTGTTTTTAGTCCAGATTGACATGATGGCTTCATACAGTTGCTGCAGACTTGTTGGCTGCACATCTTTAGTTCTGTTTGGATGCGGAAAATTTCTTCTATCACATTACAATTCTGATCAAACCTATACTGTTTAGCCTGAAAAAGTTATTCCGGTCGTGACGCGCTTACATGCATTATAGGTTTGAATGGAATAAATCATTTTGATATGTGCAGAATTGCATCCCCCCATCTGACCTTTCGGACACAGGAGTACAAGAAGAAACAGGGATTTCTGATGTAAACTGTATATTAGGGAGCGACCGATATACATTTTTTTGGGCCGATGCCAATACCTTTTTTGTTTTGTTTTACATTAGTCCATCCTTACTCTCTATATTTTCTGAACTGTAAATTCAGAATATATGTTTTCATGCACGCCGATCGGAACAACAACCAACGTAACCCGACCCTCTTGAATGGAATGAAATTTTGATCTAAATGAGCTTGATCAAATCAGAATTGTTTGATTGGTATATTTGCATGAAATATTTTTATTCCAATCAAGCTTTTAATCTGAATATTTATGTCCATGTAAACATGGCTTCCACCACATCCCAAAGGTGCTTTATTGATTGAGATCTGGTGACTGTGGAGGCCCAATGTGGTCTTCTGCTGCTCTAGCCCATTTGCTTCAAGGTTTGACATGTTGGGCATTCAGACTTCTGCATACCTTGGTTGTAACGAATGGTTATTCGAGTTACTGTAGCCTTTGCATCATCTTCAGCCAGTCTGCCCAGTCTCTGTAATGATTGTGTGTTAAAATCCCGCGTTCAAAGTCACTTAAATCCCATCTTGACCACGTCTACATGACGAAATGCATTGAGTTCTAATCTGTTTATACTTGTTTTTTCTCCTTTTCAAACAATGAATTGTGCAGTTTGGGGATAATTCTCTGTTTTATCATCTTTAAAATATGTGTTAACGTTTCTGTTTATAAGCTGATAATCTGGTGCTGTCTGTCTGCTGGGCCATGACATGGACGTGATCAGCTTATTTGTTGCCCTCGTACCCTTTCAACCTTACTTGAACCGTGTATTCTGAGACCTGATGTGTGTGCAGACAAATAAACCAGTGTGTTTTTAGACTCAGCGGGAGGGGGGGGTGATCTTGTTGTGTCATCGTATTGATTTGATACTTACCTTAGCCTTTGTCCGTGTGTGAGTGGATGCATGTTTCTGTGTCTGTCTAGCCTCTGTCTCTCCTCTCTCCCTCTCCAGCCTGCTCCTTTTCTGTTCCCACGGCAACACGTGGCTATTGGTTACATAACAGTAGCGCTTGCAGCGCTTTGTGTATGTGTGTGTCTGCTTGCATGTGTGTGGCCCTGTGGTTGCGCCTGGTTTCAGGAAGTTAAACACGAAACATGCAGCGTTCAGGTACTACTAGTCTTCAGGCTTATGCAAGTGCATTATTGATGCTGTTAACACTGACTGCACTTGGCATAAATTGACCCTGCTCTCTGTGTGTGTGTGTTTGTTCTCATTCTACCCCCTGCAGTCTATTTAATTTCCACTAGATGGGAACAATGTGCTAATGAAAATGTGAATGGACATTTTAGCTGCCAGTTATGGCTGATTTTGAGTCGGGTATGGTGTTCGATGTGTGACACACGATGTGCTGCCAGTTGCTAACAGCTTCTGGGCACATTGCAGATTTTTTTCCTCCTATTTAGCACTTATACAGCAGCTCCCACAATGAAGAGTGTGTGTGCTGCTTCATTCAATGGGTGTCCTTGCTGTTGGTGGTGGTGTGAATGAGGATTAGTGTATGATTAAATCGTGAGGTGGATGTGTACGGGGGGTGGGGGATGTCAAACGGGTACCACACACACACTCAGAGCCGTGCCCTCAGATCACCTCTAACAGCATTAGGCAGGCCTCGGCAGCGAAGGCCAAGCTGCTGCTTATTTCAATTAGAGCCGTGTCGAGGAGAGCTCCCATGCAGCGCGCCGCCTCTAATTGGGCTCATTTCATATTTATGATTGAGAAATACAAACGGTACAATAAACACACTGCGATGCCGCTCCCAGGAGGGAGGAGTGGGCATTTTCAAGCCAGAGGGGATTAAATATTTAATTCAAAAGGACTTTTTTTGTTGTGTATTTGTGTGGTGCTTGGAGAAGAGGAAAAAAGAAGGAAGAAGAGGAGATTTGACTTCAGTGTGTGTGCTGTTGAAGTGTTGACTCAGAAGAAGCTGGGAGTATATTTGAACAGTGCTTTCGTTGCATGGCCGGATTCTGATTGCACCACTAAACTGAGCTCGATGAAACCAGAGGATCTGTCTACCTCTGCAAAGGCATTCATGGTTTGTGCATCGGTGTGCCAGGCTCACTTAACCCTTTGAGGCCTGGGCCTTTTTTAATCTATTTTTTATTAGGCACAGGAGTCATAGTAAAGGGAACCCTTGTGAGATTTGATCAGATGTTTAAATACTAATATGTTACTGATGAATAATAAATAAAAATGACACATTTCATGAATGAAAAAAGTTTCAGGAACACGCTGGACATATAAATCACACTCCTATTCAAAGGGATTATTTTTATCGTCATGCTGGTTGGCATGAAAAAAAAAGCCTGGATTTTTCATTTATCACCCCAAAAAATACAGTTATCCTTAATACAGTAATACAGTTGTCTCTCTCTGTAGCTGCAATAATCTAAAAAATGTAAAACACCAAAACATGAGAAAAATGGTACTTTCCTTTAAATGAATGTATTTATGATGTTTTATATCAGCATGATGTCTTGGATTTTATCTGAAAAGGCAGAATAACTGTTACTGGATCATGGAATCTTACTGTGATCAGGAATAGAAGGAGTTTCAGCTAAAAGTTGACGTGCACAATAATGGTTAACGGGTAAACATTTTCCTTCCTGGTGTGACATTTAATGCTGCCTTGGCAACATGTGACTTGTAGCTATTTATTTTCGTATCACTTCCTCATTGAAGAGAGATAGAGGTGGCTGTGACCTGTGAGTTGTCAGGGTCAGCCACCAGGACCATTTAACCTGAGTCATGGTGACACTGAGCTGGGATGCCGCAAAGCAGGTGAAATGAGGAAGGAAAAAAAAACAATGACTAAAAAAAAGACAGGAAAATTTGCTAATAAGTCAGAGGGGAATAAAAAGTTCCGACATGCTAATGTCTGTTTATTGATCTCGCTGCAGTCGGCTCTCTGATTGGACCTTCGCTTCTCCCGGCTGTCTCCGATTGGACTCGATCCACAGGTTTTCTCTGTGACTCAGTCCACTCAGAAAGGAACAAGTGCTGCCTTTTATGGCGTGTTTCCATAGCAACGACATAGGGGGGGTCAGGCGCCGGTGAAGCATACAGGAGCCATTTCCTAATAAACTGAGTTTTATTGTCTCTCTGTCTGTTTTCTCGTGTGCAAAATGCAAGTGCCTTAAACTTTGATTCTGCCTAGTGACAGTGAAATGGCAGCTTTATGGGAGCTGACTGTTCTTTGTCAAGAACAAACTGACTTTGAAAATCTCTGAAAAACCCAAGAAAGGTGAAAGAAGTCTGCTGGGCTTGTCGGCAACAGCTGCCTGTTCACACGTTTAGCAAAACACAGACGAACATTTAATAAATATGATGTGGAGTTTGTCAGCGTAATTTCTTAAGCTCATATTTTCTGCAGCCAATTAAATTACAATTACAATTAAATCCACACGTGTACGCATGATTATCATGGCTACCTTGTGGATTTTGTATTCATTTTGTAGTGTTTGTGCACATCCTCAGATATTAAAACAGTGTTCACAGGCTGCATTACACAAGTAACCACTAGGGGCAGTGCTGGGACCAATTTGCTGGGTTTAGAGGTTTAAGGATTGACGGTAATAAAAGTGAGGGAAGGTTGTGTATTGAGTTTATCCTCAGCCTTAGATTTACTAAAACATGGCCACTTTTTAATGAAGCAAAAGGAATGAGATAGTTGTGTTGTGGCCAAGTGAAACAACATTTAAAGAAAAACTTATGAGCCTATGATTATGTGCGTTAAATTTCTGTTAAATATCTTCCTCTGTTGATGACACTGTGCTTTACAACAAGACTGCAGAATCATTACATTTTACTATACTACAGTCATTTAGCAGAAACTTATTTTATTTTATTATTTAGCCTTCTCAGAAGGTTGAGGGTGCAGGTTGTGGCCAAATTTATGTTTGCATGATATATCAAAGCTGAAGGGCAAATCTCAATAAACACTTCAGAATAAACGGGTAAAGTGTAGTTCTCACTCTAAACCCTAAACATCAGTGAAAAGAGCTGTGATTAAATTTTAACTTTTTTTTCCTATGATTTGTTATTAACCTGTGAGCCTGTTCCTGCTGTCAGAATAGAACACGTAACATTGTATGACTCGCTGCCCACCCCCACTCTGCTCCCGAGTAAGGCTTTACCATCCTTCATGCTCACTGTTGCACTGCCTGTGTCATCAGCAATACCTGCCAAATTGGCAATCTGCCCTTTCCATCCCTGTTTTCCAGTTTTTACTTATTTATTTTTATAGCTTTTCCCTGTTTGAAGAAAATCCCTTTGTAAGATGTTTTTAATTTGCAAATGATGGGCACAAAAATGTAATTCTGCTCCAGCCCCTGTATCAAACAGGTTGATTAAGCTCCTGTCTGGAGCCTACTTCATTCTGATTAACCAGCTTTTTGGCATGTCCTGGTGCAGGTTTTTTCCAGCCCGGGTCCTTTGAGGCAACAGCCCAGCAGGGTTATAGACGTTTCCCTGCTCCAACACACCTGGTTCTAATCTCTAACACCTTGTTAACACTTTGTCCTCAAGTTCTGTACAACCCTGACACATTTATTTGAGCCAAGTTAATTGAGCAGGGAAACATTTAAAACCTGCAGAGCAGTGGCCCCTGTGGACGGTAGACCAGAGTTTAAGTTGAAGAAGCAGTAAAGCAGATATAATTTCGCATGTCTGGTCAAATAGTCTTTTTTTCTGCTTAAAACTGAGTAAAATGACCCTAGAGATAGCAGCCAGAGTTGTTTCAATACAGTAAATACTAAGGAAAAATGCTTCAGGACTTCTTTTATTATCTCCTTTTAGAAAGGAGATAGGTGCATCCTTGTTTGAAGCTGAGAATGTGTAAGCACCCCTGTGGCATTAATACGTTTGACCTTTTTCTCTCTGTTATTGATGAAGACCCTTGGTAAAGATATAATATTTTCTCTTAGGTCCTATCTTTTTCATACCAGTAGGATATGATTTATCTTTTCATTGGATAAGATTGTGTTAGATAAAGTAGCTAAAGCACATTTTTGGAGAATATTTGATAAGTATCTGTAGTTTCAGTGATGCAGACCCACATAAAAACTAAGTGTGGTTGGATTTTCGTGGCAGAATGCTCATCTCTTCAGAAGCCCTTCATATTTTCTCTTGCAATCTTTATTTGATCATTTTATAAAATGGAAGTGTGACCTCATGAGATTTAAATGTTAGGAAATCACAAAAGCCAAATGATGGTGCTGATTCTACTGTATCTTTTAAAAAGAATCCCACTTGAATTGTTAAACACAAAACAAGCATTTTATTAGCGTATTTAATATGATTTAACACTAAAAAACAAACCTTATTAAGGGTTCTTTCTACTTCAATTGAACTGAAGTTTGGAAATATGTAATATAAGTCTTTATCTTTATAATTTCCTCAAATGTTGCCCTCTCTTGTTTGTATTCATTCCTCCGGTCCAGCTTCATCATTCATTTTCTTTTTGGTATTTTTTAAACCAACCATCTCTGGTTCACTTTGACATGCTAATGTTATTCAGTGAGTAACTGCAAAAGGCTGACCTTTAAGTAAGGAGTGTAGAAAATTGATTGCATTCAACTCTGACTGGAATCAATGCTTATATCTATATTTCTGTTTCTTTGGATTTCTACACATGCAACCCCATCTCACGACCCATCGTGAAATATCCATGTTGGTCCACAGAGCAAAAGGCTGCAGTTGCATAAAGACGATAAAATCACTATGTTGTCCTTACTCTGCTTACATATAGCGAGTGTTGACTTATAGACCTATGAGGATATTGGAGGGGATAGTGGATTTTGAGACAAGAATTTCTTGGACATGTTGTCAAACTTACATTGCATGTTTTCTGGTGATACTAGGCTAGCACAGTGTCATCTAGCTGGCAAGAATTATAGTGTAAATGTTAATTCTGCCTACATATTAAACTGAAGAGGCGACAGCAGTCAGGGTTGCCAGATCTGACCGACAGTTTCCAGCCCAAACACAACGTAAAACCTGCCCACCTCAATAAAAACAAGCACAAATCTCAACCGTTCTAGAAACTCATGCATAATAAATTTTATATACATTATATATATATATATATATGTATATATATATATATTTGTTTTTTAAAAAGGTTATTTCATTAAGGTTTAGACTACATAACATAAAAGCTGAGAACCAACAAGATTTTATTTAAATTCTTTAAGTCTGAAGATGCCTCTTTCATTACAGTCACTTTGAAACTGGTCCTTATTTCACCTCCAACGGTAGGCTTCACAGCGTTCATGAATATTGGTTAAACCACACCAGCACTTCACTCACAAATTCACTAAAGAAAAAGTACCTGAATTTCTGATGTGTTAATAATATGACCATTTCCTGCTCTCTTTCACTCCGTTTCCCCCTCTCTCTTAATGTGTCATCATTAGGTCTCAATAATTCATTTGTCCTCTTGATACCTGGCGCTGTGCTTACAGGAAGGTTTCATTTCATGTTGTAAGAACCAAGAATCTTGAAATTTGTCACATCAGGGCTTTAAATATGGAAACATCATGCAAAGACTTTCACTTTAAGTCATTGTTGAGAGAGAACATGCACACACTCACACGCTGATACAATCATACAGTTGTTTGTCCATAACGTATCAGTGTTAGCAAAGTTTAAACCTGTAGCAGATTTAAAACATCCCTATAGAACAACATATCAGATGTTAAAACTGACATATTTGAGATATGAAAGAATTTGATGGCAGCAATACATCCCAAAAAGGGGGAACAGGGGGAGAAAAAAAAGGCTGAAAAAGTAATTGACACAAATACCTTGATGAGCATTTGACAACTAATTAGGTTAATTGGCAACAGGTCAGTGCCATGACTGGGTATATAAAGAGCATTTCAGAGAGGAAGAGCCTCTCAGATGTAAAGATGGGGTTCACCAATCTTGAAAATTGTTGAAAAATTTCAGAAAAAGCTCCTCAACGTAAAATTATGAAGACTTTGAGTATCCCACCATTCTACAGTGTGTATAATGTATGTCCTGTTTATGTGTGTGTGGGTGTGAATGGTGTAAAAAAAAAATTATGTAGATAATTAATTTGTAATGTGCTTCAGTTGCTAATGGGGATCTTAATAAATACAAATACAAATACAGTGTGTAATATCAGAGAATCAGGAGGAATCTCTGTGCGCATGGGACAATGCCAAAGGTCAAAACTGGCTGCTTGTGATCTTTGGTCCCTGAGGCAGCACTGCATTAAAAAGAGACACGATTCTCTACTGGAAATCACTGCATTGGCTAAAGAACACTTCCAGAAATCCCTGTCTATGAACACAGTTCAGCATGGAATCCGTAAATGCAGGTTTAATCTCTATCATGCAAAGAAGAAGGCTCAATAATTGATACATAAATCAAATTTCTAATCTTACAGGCAGCTGAATTATAGGATAAAAAGGACAGTGGACCAAGAATAGGACCTTGAAGAACACTGTTGAAAAAGCCTGAATATCCAATTCAGTTTAGTTTTCTATTAACAATACATACAGTAAGAGCCTTTTAACTTCATTAAATGAGAAAAAATTGAAAATAAATTTCGTTGGTTAATTTACAGAAAGAATGAAGCTGAAAATGAAATGAAAATTCAAGAATTCATCCTTGTAGAGTTTTTATACATAAAAATTTAAGGAGAGCTTGTCAGAATTAAAATAGTCTATAATGGATAAGATATTATTCATTTGACATTTTAAACAGTTTCCTGTTAAAAGGCATAACATGATGATTCAGTTTGATTTCGGACATAAAACATTGTGTTCCAAAAAATGTCAACTTGCGTATGGAAAAGAAATACCTCAACACAGTATGATAACTCACTTAATATTATAACATTTATTTTTGGTTATTTGTGAAATGAAAGTAGTTAATAACATGGCATTTTGTAACAAATATTTCTATTAAATCAATAATCTCTTTAGAAATTTCTAATAAGTAAGGAAAAAGTCATTTCTGGCTAATTTAGAAGTCGATAAAGTTGTACTAGAACTGCATTTTGCCCTCCAGACTTTGTCCTAACTCGATGGGGTGTTACGATTTTCTAGATCTATAGTTAGAGCCTATCAAAGCTTTCATCTAAATATTTTTGACTTAGACAATTATTCAAATATATAATGCAATAGGGCTCACACTTAAAGCCAAACTCTGAGGATTATCACCCTCACATGTTCATACAGGCTGTAAAAGAGCTGTCATACTGTGACAAGGCCGTTGTAATTAAAAAGAACAAAGTGGCACAAAATAATACCGGAACAGATATTTCATTTTCCTTCAGAAGTCAGTTGAATTCGAAGAGGATGGGTGAGATAATAACCAGATAGCAATCCCTTGTTTTTAATTAACAGGTATTTTTTAAATGTTTTTATTG
>JAOXYM010000025.1:6682877-6698513 GCA_028567055.1 Leptatherina wallacei
CTCTGCTGGGCTTCCTGGTGTTTGTGTGTGTGTGTGTGTGTGTGTGTGTGTGTGTGTGTGTGTGTGTGTGTGTGTTCCTTACTGGCCCAGCTTTCCTCCTCCGTCAGTCACACTCTGCAGGTTAGTTCCCTCAGTGTGGGAAACCAGCAGCCTGCAGTGGCCAAACATGGCTGACTTTACATTGACTTTAAAATCCCATCAATCCCGTCAATACCCCGCTGAGTGATTTATACGAATGGCATTGAGACTGAAATGGAGCTCCCAAGACTTTAAGTGGATGGTTTAGCAAGTTCATGGTGGAACTGATCCTCCAATCAGATGCTGTTTAGCCATTGCAGAGGTGACATGCTGAGAAGAGAACCGGACAAACCAACACTGAAGGAAAATTGCATAAAGAAAACACGACAATCCACATTCCCCTGGTATCCAACTGTATTTCCTCTCCAGTCTAATTTCCTTTCGAGGGGAGAGCTATTATCACTCTTCACTGCTTGCTGGGTTAAACTCTTTGCTTCTTTCAAGAGTTCAGAGCTCACTCGCTGAATGCACACCTTTTTTTATGGGAGAATCAACCTGAGATATTTAAATATCACACTTTTTTATCTGCTTGAAGAAATTGGGTTAAAAACAGTAATTTGACTTGTTTTGTTATGTTTTGTCGCTCATTGGCTTCTTTTTGGACGATTTATCTTGACAGATTGTGACATTTTGGCAATGTTGTCAGCAGCGATTGCCAAAATGCCTCTGGAACAAAACATGATCATGATCATAACTCAACAAACAAACTCTAGAGAGTGCTTTTAAATGTGCAAATGGATCAGAAAACACTCTAAAGGCACTAAAACATTGTTTTAAGGTTTCATAAGATTCCAGCTGCAAACAATGATATAAAAGTACTTATGTTGTAAGATGGATTTGTCCTTTAAATACTACCTATGACAAAAGTTTTAAGGAAGAGGTGTCTTGCTTAGTTCATTTGGAGACCACAGCGTGCACACCTGATAGAGTTGGAAAAAATATAGACCCTCTGGATGTTTCACAACACCGCATTTACAATGCTCTTTGGACATATGTTCTTATGTTTTGAGGAATTCCCACTCATCTGCCCCGACTTCCCTACAGTGAAGCATAGTGGGATGAGTATCATAGTACGGGGCAGCTGTGTTACTATGAAGGCAATAAGTAATGAATTCAGAATGAAATTACAGGAGACTATAAGGGCTGTTTAATCAATACATCAAAGAATTGGAGAAACCGTAGGAAGGAATGGTCCAATGATACTCTTTACTGTTATGCAAGTCTCATAACCTGCCATAAAGAATGTCTAATGGATCTTAAAGCAGCCTTTATTAGACGTAATGAGATAAAAACAATCTATTTGGGTTACTGTTTCAGTTAAGTTGTGTTTGTCTATGATTGTGATGAGCCAAAATCTTTGTGATTACAAGCTAATGTTTTCTTTTAACTGTATCTCTATTAAGCAGAGGCTGAGAAGATGCTTACTGCTGTTTCCCTGAACTAAATGCTGCTGCTTACATTGCACAGTTTAGGGGAAATGCATACAAAACACTCCTTGGCCCTTTGAGGTTTATGTCCAAATTACTCAGCAGATCGCTCATTGACATCTGGTCATAAAAACGCAGACGCTTGAGGAGATATAACTTTATGATGTGTGTAAATCAGAGCAACTGCCAGGCAAGTCAAAGGTTTCTGATTCAGTTTCTAATCAAAACGAGGAGAATGGAGGAAATTATAAATGTTTGTTCCAGAGGTACTTAAAGCTACATGGTGGCTCTTTGCGAACTGGTGACCTCTGGTGTCATTGAGAAGTAACTGCAGTGTATGTTTACTATTAAAAATGAATGTTTACCCTCAAAGTTTATTACTGTAATTGCCGTTAAATTGCAAAACAGTCCATATGCACTTTGTGTATAAAGTGGAAGGATGGATAAACAAGCTGGCAAAGTAAGCAACAGCCTAGAAAAACATGACCGCTGAGGAATATGTTCTGCCCTGCAGCATGAGTTAATCATGCACCTCCCATTGAGCAAACTCCTCTACTTACTGTGGTATTTAATCATAAAGCAATGATAAAAAAGTTTTCATTTGTCCTTTTTGATGTATTTGCAAGTAGTTTCAGATTCTGCTTGCATTTAGTGTGGGGAATGGCAGTGTGGACAGACATGAAAAAGGAAATATAAACTATTTGAACTTAAGTTTGTTACATGATAGAATATTATGAAGTTGGGGATCAGATTTTTTTTTTCCATTTAAATGCAATTTACATTTAATATCCAGATCAATGCTGATCATTTTGTATAACCAAGGTTCCTTTTTCGTCCATAATCATCCCTGGTTTTATGTTTCAGACATATTAACAGTTTTTAACAGGTGGAAGGGGGTTAGTAAAATAAAGAATGAACTACAGACTATTACAAGCATCTGCACTCACTTTCTGTAAATGTTCCAGACAACTATAGCTATGCTGTCATGCATGATTTTGCTATTTTTCCATAATTTTTTACTAGCTATAGATTGGGGAATCTGTGCAACGAGTTTGGAGTAAATCTTGTGGACATTTACATCGATGGCAGGCAGCCTCTCAAAAATATAAAAGCTAAGTTTTACTTTTTGCTTTATGTTCACACATTACATCATCACACCTGCTCACTGATAGCATGCTAGCCTTTAGCTTGAAACACCTCTGCAGTGGAACCAAACAGGGCTCACTCTCTCTTTTACTCCACAGAAAACTAATTACGTGAAGGACAATCAGCTGTTTATACTTTCTGAACACAAAATGGACAATAATTTAATTATGCACTAGATGTTTGTCTTTACTTCTGTCAAGTACACAAAAAAGCTCAAACATCCACACTGAATCTAGTGGTATTTTTGTAGAAATGAACCTGAAGTTGGTAGGCTATGCCTTGCTGGGGCAGGGCATTCCTTTGCTGAAATATGGAAACTTAAATGTCAAATGTACAAAGCAGTTATTTTACCAGGCTTGCTCATATTGCTAATGTAATTGCCAGTAGGCCTATGCTAGTCGATAGGTTTAATGGTTTCTAACACCATTTCCACCAACATCTTCTTTCTGTGCTCTGCTGCAGTATATTCAGTAAAAGTGCACATTTATTATCTACTGGTAGAAATGTAGTTATATCCAGTAGCTTGTTTTCAATAACAATGGTTTGAACCATGTACCAGAAACTCAACACCATGTCAGACAAATAAAAACATTCACAAGAGTGCATCAGCGTAACTCAGAATCTGTTTGCCTAATTATGATGCAACTGGACGGATTATTAATCCAAGTTTCATGTCTGTCTGGATAGTGAATGCTGTGATATCCTGCTGTGCTCCATAGTTCTATACTAACCAACCTACAGTCATGTAAAAAAATGTAAACCCAATTTCAAATCTAACGTTTCATGCTTTTTGACCTTATCGGACTTAAACATACCAGCATTTGTTTATGCTCAGCTCTTTTAAGGTCTCAGCATTTTAATCAGGGAGAAGTCTGGACTGGATATTTGCTGCATGTCCGATCACTGTCCTGTTGTAGCTATGACCCGATTTCAGGCAATCTAGACGGTCTTATTTTTGACTTGAATATGCTGGCATACAACAAAGTTTATGGTCGATTCAATGACTGAAAGGTGCCAGACATCAGACCACCAAACTTCCACCACCGTGCTAAACAACTGGTATGAGGTGTTGTGCTGTTTGCATTTCACCAAACGTTGCGACAGACATCTTCTGTTTGGTTTTGTCCATATAAAGTTTTTTAGTTTGTTTACAAACCTAAGCTCTACTGCCATGTTCTTCATAAAGATAACAGACTTTCTCCTTGTAAATCCATTCAAAAAGCCATATTTATTCAGTCTTTTTCTTATTGTTTTGTCATGAACTTTAACATTGAGTATTCTAACTGAAGCCCGTTGAGTCTGAGATGTATTTCTTGCATTTTTATGCAGATTCTCTGAGCATTGCACAGTCTGACCTTGGGTTGAACATGCTGGACGTTCAGCCCTGGGATGGTTGGCAGCTGTTTTGAATGTTTCCCACTTGAAGGATGGACTCCACATTGTTTCAAAGTGGTCTTACAACCCTTCTCAGATACTGATGTCTTTCCCCCCTTGGCATTGTGTTGAGTACATACTCACACTTTCTCATCAGCTAATAAAGTGCATGTGGTTAGCCACACCTGGCTGCTAATTATCCTCTTATTTCCTATGGAAGCTGTTAAAGGTGTACTTATTTTTTCACATGTTGCTTCTGTATTTGAGGTGTTTACCTCATTTTAAAAACTGATAAGAGAAAAGAATCATAGTCTAATTTGTGCTTTTACAGACCTTATTGGTTTGATTCCTTTCAAAGTCCTTGAGCAAGTCCGGTGCCTGTTTGCTTGCTTGTTTTCCTGCACATCTGAGTCATGTGATGGTACAACATCAAAGCACAAAAAGGGGGAGGAGGAGCAAAGGGTGACTTCTCCATGCTGTGATGGAGAGGCACTTTAAACAGACAAACACATCCAGGTCGCTTCTTGTTTTAAATGCAGAGGAACTGAAACTAAGGTATCGATGTAATAACATTAGGATTGATCAATATTGATCCCAACGTTGGTGTTGATATTATTGATATTTGAATCAATCCCCCCACCACTAATGCTTCTAGCATTGCAGGGGTTTGTGTTTGCATGAATGAATGAATGAATGAGAAATGCACTGGTAAGCAAGCTGCAAACATAGCCAAGGTTTAAAGGCCCTACACAGACCATTTACCAGTTTCTGAAAATAAATTGTCAGCCGATAGCCTAAGTTTAGTCTGTCGCAGCATATTCATGCGACACAGAGTATTGCTTTATGTGAGCATATCCAAAACAAATAACATCCTCTGATCTATGAGATACATTAACAGCCAATAAAAGAGCAGGTTAAAGGTCACCTGCTGCCAGAAATGGATCTTGTGCAGTATGGGAATAAAAGTGAAAATCATATCTCAGGGGCAGTGCAGAGAGATGATGCAGTTGATCTGTTTACAGCAAGCAAGGGTGTAATCATAGCTTCACTTCTTGCTCCGTGCATGTTTATTTATGGTGATTGGCTTTTATGTAATGTCTACGTTTTATTTTTTTCTTCTGGGGCAGCAGCACTGGCCGGCTGCTGCTCATCAAAGACAGGCGGTAAAGAGATGCTGTCCTTTACAGAGTGACTTCTTATGTAACATTTGGTCGCTTCTCCTCTGCAGGCTCCACTGGAATCTAATGTATGCAGCAGAAGCTTGTGGACTTTACATCGGCTAACAAGACTGGAAAGAGGCTCTGCAGGCAAAAGGGTCTGAATCTCTCTCTTAAATCAATGTGTGTGTATGCGTGCCTCTGCTTTGAATTTACTGTGATCGTGTTTAAATTACATTAAAATCCAGACTACAAACAAAGCCTGTTCAAGGTCCAAGCTGAAATGTGTTCAGTTTGTACCTTTCTGCCTCTCCTCGCAGGATCAAACTATTTACCTGGTTGTGGAATGAAAAAAAAAAAACGTGCGTGGGCGCACAGCATGATCCTACCAGTTTTTTATGGCCGAGTGTTTGTGTGTTTCTCTGACACTTACACACCGTGCCACTCCCTCTTAGTTTGAACTTTGCCTCCAAACTGCAACATGTGGCCTTTTTACAGTTCTACCTGTGTGTTGTTTTTCCCATCGAGCCTCCTTATTGTCGATTTCTGTGCTCTCCTTAATACGGTTTGTGTAAATTGTGCCACTCCTCTATGTGGCTATATTAGTGTCTTTAATCAAGAGCTTTGTTTATCCATTTCAGAACAGGCTCCCTTTTTTCATGCTCAAATATTACACTGCTCTCCCTCAAAAATCTGCTTACATGCTCAAAAAGTCCCTGCTTACATGCAGATATGTTGTACTTCAAGTTGAAACTCTGCTCCCTTTTTTTTGCCCTTGCAGATGTCCTGCCCTCTTCTCCTCACACTCAGACTCCTTTTTCTCTCACAAAGCTTTTGCTCTTGGACTTGTTCTTTTGTGTGTTGGTGTGATCTTGGGTTGTTGTGAGGGGATCCTATTAAAATTAATCCAGCCATTAGATTGCCAGATATGATGCAGACAAATTGAATTGTCAATGCCTCCTCGTGAAAGCACTCCTTTCACTTCATGGC
Organism: Leptatherina wallacei; assembly: GCA_028567055.1. Lineage (NCBI taxonomy): Eukaryota > Metazoa > Chordata > Actinopteri > Atheriniformes > Atherinidae > Leptatherina > Leptatherina wallacei. The sequence goes on from JAOXYM010000025.1 coordinate 6,689,050, forward strand.
AGACAATCCGATGAGTCACTGCGTTAGATGCAGGAAGTGCATGAATTTTCGTCTTCACATCTGCCCCCTCAGTTACGGATGCAAGCTTATTAATCGTATCAGTTTTGGTGACCAGATTTGAGTTGGTAAAAAAGAGGAGTAAAGGGCTGTGGGGATACCATGACTTTGTGGATACATACAAATGTGTCCACATAGTTATTAAAGTGTTTGTGCCAAAACACAGAGAGAAATACAGAGGGAAAAGCTTGATGGGCTTCACATTCTTCATGTGTGCAAACCCCATCCGAGACTATGAGGAGGGAGAGTCACGTACACTTTCTTCGCAGTTTTGCTCTAACACCCAGTTACTCCAGCCTCTCTGCCCTGTCTGTGCTGTGGCTGCATCCTCTCCCATTCCCTCTCCTGTTGCTTATTGAAACATGACAATGGCTGTGAGAGAGTGGATGATGATGATAATAATAATAAGCGAGTGCGGGGGAGTGAAACACAGTGCAAATCCAATGTAAACATATTTGAGGCTGAGATAGAGAAAAAATCCCAGGTGATTTTGAAATTCCGGCCGGACACATCTCTCAAAAAGAGGACATAGATAAAAGAGGGTTCATGGTCACCCTCGATCAGCAGTTGGCTTTGCGATGGAAATAACTTCCTACTACAATTATGTAGCCACCTTTTACAGTGCCTTAGTTTATAAAACTTTAAAGTTAGAGGATAAGTATTAGATGCATAATAATTAATAGTCTTGGTAAATAGAAAACTAGGTAAATAGCTATCTCCTGGTATGCAATCTTCCCCACACAGCAAATAAGGGCTCATCTATGCTCCCTTTATGTAAATAGGTATATCCATATTAAATGTTTTCAAATGTCACTGCCCACATACTGCCGTGTATGCTTTATATCGCATGGTTGTTAGGCAATACATCCACTAGAAGGGCAGAGTTCAGAGCTCACTTCTGTCAGGTTTAGACAATAGCAAACATGGCGACCGTAGAGACCCTGATTATTCATGTTCTCAGGAAAAGATGTAACAAGAGTCAACGCAGTCGAAGACAGTGGTCGGAGCAGCCCTTAAATACATTGTGGTTTCTTTTTTGCGCCAAAGATCAGTAGAGCTGCTTTAAACATATACAATTTTGTAGTATTGTTATCAAAGCATCAGAGTTAAGTCTCAACATGTATTCCAGCTAATAGCTCACAACTGTAGACATCTGTTTAAAAAGAAAAAAATAGAACATAAGATCCTATTTGTTATGAAATAGTAATATGTCTTACTTTTAACATCTGATATGTTTTCTATGATTTTCCATTTAAATATTTATTTATGAGATTTGCAAATCATTACATTCTGTTTTTCACATTCACAGCGTCTGGACTTTTTTTTGGAATCAGGTGTTTTGAAAGTACACTCTGTTCCTGCGTTTAAAGTGGAGATGCAGGAAATTAGATAAGCTATTTGTGAGGCGACTGTGGTTTAGTCAGAGTTGAGTCAGAGCTGGTATGACGACACTTTTGACAGTGTTGCACTATGAATGACGGTGCGCTTTCTCACTCACACACACAAACACACACATACTTGCTTCCAGTGTGACTAATGCACATGGCCACAAGACTTGAAATTTAGATGTGTTATTTCTCTTTATTTAAGAAAAAATATCGATATTATTCATTACAAGTGAGCCAAAATATTTCTATGAAAACCATATGTTGAACTTTTTAAAAGCTAACAACTTTATCTTAATAAACTAACAAATTTACACAGAAAATTGCAGATGACTCATTAACTTACACTTGCAGCTGTTAGTCAAGGTCAAAGAAAGATGGTGGTTTAATACAGAAAAAATCAACACCGACTTGGGGTGCCATGCACTTTTATATGTTTAACCAAAGTCCCTTTCTTTTATATGAAACCGAAACCATCAGAGTCTGTAGTGCTAAACCACAGACTACCCTCTCTAAATGTTTTGGTGACCATGTTAGTGCTTGTGCAAAGCAGGTGTGATGCAAATTTTGACATCTGCACCAACCAGCACTCGTACTATGCATGCATCAAACATCCCTAAGATGAAATAAATAAATATAAATATCATTGATGGTTGTTTTGAGTTGAGATTTTGCTAGAAAATTAACACTATCCAGTCTTCCACAATGCTTCATTGAAGGAACATGACTGCAAACAAATTAACTGCATGCCCATGGAGAGCTTTTATTCATGTGACCAAAAACTTAAGTATGAATTAGCATTCGTATTCACAGTCCAACTCGGAGCACGTAGATGAAGTTACAGGGAATTAAGTTTAGTTTTAAGTTTTAAGTTTCCACCCCCAGTGACCATGATGAATCTGATATAACTCTTAAAGCAACACTACTGAATTTTGACAGATTTTTTTATCTTGGGTTGCTTTGCTGAATCAGCCATGAAGCATGTTCAAAATGGCCAGTGTGTTGGTATCTAGTTCTTAACGTGTGACACAGTGTTTTAAAAGCAAAACACAGCTGTAACATGATGCGCCAGCCTGGAAACACAAATTTGTGAAGTGTGGTTTCTCAGCCTCGGGATGCTGCAGGGCAATCACGGTGCCAGGAATGTGCATAATGAATATCAGTGTGCCATCAAAACAAGTTTTGAGGTTGGAAATTCTTGTTGTGTTGCTTTGAATTGTTGTTTTGGTTTCTTTATCATTTTCATATTTTAATTTTCACTTTGTGTTGTTTATGTAAAAGAGTCCCTGTGTGTATGTATCGTTGTTTTTTGTGCTTACGAATGTGTTTTATCATTATGAAACACAAATGATAAAATACACGGCTTTTAGCTTTTCCTTCCTCAAGTTTCTGTTTCCTAACTGATCTACACAAAATTCCACTTCAATGAATCAGTGTTTGCTCTTCTCCGTCCCTTTCCCTTTTAATTAGGTGTGGCACTTCCGTACCTTTGCCCTGCACTGCAACAACATGAAATTCAGCAGAGCTTTATCTCTACCTACGAAAACAAATATGCGGTTGACATCTTCATCCAGTCGGGCTGACAAGTTGGGACTGTCGTTTTTGATGCATCTGGTTCACCTTATCTGTGTACGCGGCTGTGAACAAAGACCTCATTCCATCAGAAAGTGAATCTCTGCTGGGGGTAAAATAGAGTTCGGCCTCATTAGCAAGAAACCCACTCATCGCTCAGGTCACACGTGTGCCGTCTCTTTATTTAAAATTGTAGACACACACAAACTTGTTAAGGTCCAACAAAGCTGTGTGTGTGTCTGTATGAGTGCTTGTGGCCATGGATCATGCTTTCTAATTGGAGATGCAGCTCCTGTTTTCCTGCTCTCACCTTCTCTGAGCAGCTGTATTTATGTTCACAGCTGTGTCCCAGATATCTCCGGAACATGTTAGTCAGATCGCTGTTGCTGGCTAAAGGGACAATTCGCCTCAAAATAACAATCATAGAAAGAGATGCTTTCGAGTTAGCAACTGGGTTGTAAAATTAATCTACACTGTGAAACAAAATTTAAGGTATTGGAGTCAAGGTATACGTTCGTTTTTATGAGCAGATTCAATCCAGCTTTTGCAGAGTGGTAATTCAAACACATGACCTTCCAAAGTTATTTTTTCGCTTCTAAAGCGCTACCACAGTACAGCAGCCAAACATGTAAATAGGACAAATTTCAGATGAGGTTAGGGCAAAAAATATTACCATGATATTATATTCTATCTTTATCTTGATCAGGATATAGATTTTCTTAATGTTGATTGTATAAGTTTACCAATAATGACCACAAGTTGCATCACTTCCTTTGCTATGAAATATGAAACTGCTTTGTTTATCTCTTCTTTTATGGGGTGGCAGCCACAAATGATGAGATGATGCTTTTCTGTTTTACACTTGCACTTCGAGAACTGGTGCACCGAGCCGCATTTTCCTGCTTTATGCTGAGGTAGTCATGTTTCCTGTCTGGGTGTTCACCAAACAACGTCAAAGCTTGGACATCGTATTAATCTGTTCCATTTTTACTGGATCCAAACCAGTTCCATGTTACTGATACAGAGAGGCCTTTCTTGTAGACTACTTTGACAGCTTGAAACTAAAATCACATTATCTTCCCAGTCTCACCCCTTTTGGATTTTCTTCGAGGCTAGCAGCCGGCTTACAGATGCATTACTGCCAACTAGTGGACTGGAGTGTGCTGAGGGATGCACAGTTGGATCTGTAAATGGATCAATTGAAAATGTCTCATGCTTATCACCGATAATGAAACTTGTATCACTCTAAGCCTTGCCTTCCATGTGTGTGAAATGCACCCAGATTATAAGTAATTCATCACTGAAAAAAAAAAAAAAAAAGACTGTTGTAAGGTCACAGGTGGTGGCTGGAGGCTATTCCGGCTGTGAAAGGACAAGAGCCTAACCAGGACAGGACAAATTGCTTTTCTCATGTGTCCTATCTTCATGATGAAATAAGCCAAGCCTTACTAGCTGGTCACTGAATACATATTTTTGCTGTTATTTATACAAAACATGACAGACGACATATTGGTCAGTGTTCAGTGGCATCATGCAGAATGAAAGAAAGAAATTGTTAGTAAAAAGAAGGAGAAATGTAAACAAACAAAAGCATTCAAAGCCAAAAAAAACACTTATATCGTCTATGGGACAGTATGGGAGGTCTGTCTACCATCCCCATTATAACAGTTGTGGACAGACAATTGTCCTGTGAAGAAAGCAAAATTGATGCAACAAGTTTTAACAGTGATACAACATTCCTGATTGCTCTTAGGTTGTCTGTACATGCATCGATCCTGACTTTAAATATCTAGACAGGTTTTTTCTTGTTGAACTGTAAAATCAGCCTCTAAAACAATAGATAAGTCCATTTGATTACCTATTGAAATTGGAGCTCATTACTGCAAGTTTGTGGGGGAGACATTCCATTGAGTATTAAAGGTGCAGCATGTAAGAAAAATCAAAGGTCAATAACAGAACATTTTTACGTAGAAATGAAAACTGTTTCTATTGAAAACTAGTCACTTCACTAAAATATGTCTTGTGTTTTTATTCTGTTAGAATGAGCCAGCTTACTGTGGGTCCATATATTTGTGTCATAATTTTTACTGAATGGATAAACAAGTCTTTGTGAGAACCTCTGAGCTTTAAAACTGCAGTGCAGATTTTGTTTGATAGGTGATAAGGCATGTAGAAGAAGACTCACAGACTAAAACATGTTTATGTCTGGAAGAATTATGGCCACTGACGGCCTCTGTACATTCACAACTGTGCTTGGCATTTGAAGGAATTGCTGTGCCTGTCTTCACCACTAGATGTCAGTCATTTTTACACACTGTACCTTTAAGATGAAAGCAACTTTACTATCAAAAAGTTGGAAAGGAGGCAACAAAAGGCTGGAAAAGTAAGTGGCCCTTAAATGAAACTGCTGAAGGAACAAGTTGCAACCACTTAGGTTAATTGGCAAGAGGCCATGATTGTGCACATTAAAAGAGTACCTTCTAGAGGCGGACTCTCTCCAAAGTATAGATGTGTTTGGTAAGCCAGAGAAGATTGCATCTCTGAATCGTGGAGTAATTTCAAGATGATACTTGTTGGAATAGGGACGGCAATAAGACAAATAGATTAGTTTAAAAGGAAGGCATGCATGTATTCAGCTTGTGTGGTTAGCACTCCAGATGGATTGCCTGATCCATGTGTGGTGCATGTGTGAAATTTGTTTGGAGACTGATAAACACAGTGAAAAATAAGATTTCTCAGTAAATTCTCTGAAGTTGGAATTTGTTCTTTTGTTTTACAATAGATTCTGTCCTTGAGGCCCAATCCAAGTGGGTTTTCAGAGTGCAAATAGGAACAGAAAGAAACACTTAAACAAAAGAAAAACAGCACGTTTAAAATCTTTTAGATGAAAAAAAACAACAAACCTGAAATCTAATATATCTAAGGAAAATAAATATGTAAAATAAGGCAGAAGCTTCTTGTTTTTCTTCTACTGATATTTTCTATTGAATAAAGATATCACACTTGAATATAGAAAATTGTACTTTCATTAATTTGCTTTATGTTGGCAAATAATTTGACTTATCTTAAGAAGTAAATAGTTACTTATCACTTGAAATAAGCAAAATTATCTGCTTATTATTTTTGTTGAAGAAGTACACTTTTCTTAAACTTTAGAAAATGTACTTGGACTTGGACAAAACATCTTGGGAATGAAAATCAGGATATTTTCCCCTGATTTGAGATGTTCAATCTTATTTAGAATTTTTCAGATTTAAGATTTTCCTGCATTCTTACGCTATATAATGTATATGTTGGAAAACACACTCGTACAAAAATGAGCACATGAGGGGCAATGTTAAGCTAAGTTTCTTCCACAAGGATTCTTCAACATGATAACTTTGTGTCAACTGGTAACTATAGATCTACTCAATCATAGATAACATGCAGAGTTCCCCAAGGCTCCATTTTGGGCCCCCTATTGTTAAGTATCTACATGCTCCCACTATCTCAGATCATGACAACATACAATATATCTTATAATTATGCTGATGACACTTAGGTTAGCTATCAGACCAGGGGATGTTTGGATGTGCCAGAATTTTCTTAAGTTAAATAAAGATAAATCTGAAATAATTGTTATTTAGTTAAAAACAACAGGTCAAGCCAGAAATCTTGGTGTCAATTTGGACTTTGAGCTCATTTAAACAACAATATTAAAGTAATAACCAAATCAGCTTTTCTTTACTGGTTACTAGCTGGTTAAATCTATTTTATTGAATATGTACACTGCATACGTTTGAAATAAGTCACATGTATTCTGTATGAATGTTTCTTTTATTGGGTTGCCTTATGTATGAAATGTGCCTTATAAATAAATTTCCCTTTACATTTGTATGTAGGCTGGTGATCAAAACAATAAACTTGAAGCATATTGCCATAGCTCCTGTAAGTAGAATTTGACTCTTAATTAACATCTGGTCTCTCCAGTGTATCTACATTATACAATTTGGAAACCCATAAGCCATTGTTAGTGTCTGGGGGCTAAGTAATCAACTTTTAGTTTAGCCAGTGGCTATCAAGGACTCAGTTGCAAGTAAATGTGGCTGAATAAAAAGAAAATGAACAATCCATGTCCAGGTTCAAGCCTGATTAATTTCTGTTCAGACTGCAAACTGAAACCAATCTTGCCTTTTGCTAATTCATCTGTTTATAAAGACCACACATTCATTCTGTTAACAGACTAAATAATCTTCGCTCTTCTTGACCTCTGACCTCCAAGTGGGGGGAGACTCTGCAATTAAAAATGAAATGCCTCATCCTGAAAGTGACTTCAAGCACCATGTCAATTGTTTGGATTCGAGGTTGATTGAGAACGAGGCTGATACCCCACAGGGAGGGCATGAGAACCGCATCCGCTTTCCCACAATGCCTTGTGTGTACAGAGAGAAGGAGGGGGGGGGGGAGAGGCCACTCGGACAGAACTGCTCTTTGCCTCTGGCATCTCCATGGAGACGGAGGCTCCTTACATAGAGTCTCTCGGCTGCTCTCATTCTCCTGCTGTTTACCATTCAGTTCATAAGTGTGAGGCAAACTGAGCGCAAGTCAGAGCCCGGAGGAGGAACTGGGACTGATTTGACCACTGAGTGGAGATAGTGATTGTGTGGTTCTGCTGTGTGGCAGACCACAAAGGGCAGAGCGAGGAGGCGCAAACACTGCCCGGGTTGGCGGTTCGCTTCTGCATGCAGTCAACTACGTGTGTGTGAGATCAGCTCGTATCCCACTTTCTCCTGGTATTCCCTCTCATCCTTCCGGCGTTGCTGGGATCCTGTCCAGCTCCCTGGGAAAATAGAGCACTGGGCTTCACACACACATACTGAACACACAGTACACAAGTACCCAGTTGCCTTGGGTGCAAAGTGTGCATCCTGGAGTCAAGGAAATGCTGACAGAGAAACAGAACGGGAGGGAACGTGGAATCTGGTTGAGTACACACACATCCTCATGGGACATCCCCTTTACACACACACATTTATATAGTCACACCTCCAATACGCACATGCTACGCAGCAGATCTACAGTGTGCTGGCATGTGGGTGTGTGCTTCCTCTTCTTTACTCACTTTTTTTTTTAAGCTTGTTTCAAGGAGACACACCCACTTTGTTTTGTAGGACATGACACACACACACACACACACACACACACAGACAGGGAAAGAGAAAGAGGAGTATGCGCCGTAAGTCTTTCACTATCAGGATGCAGAGAGTAAGGAGCCACCACTGGAAGCAGCTCTTCATTTAGATGATGGTGTGAGGTCGGACGAAGTGATAACTGAGGGGGAATACGTGAAAGTGTCATCGTTGGGATGAAGTGGATCCGATCACTCTGAAGGAAGGGAAGGTTTTTGATCATAAATGGAAGTCATACGGGAGGAGACGAGTAGACTGAGACAAACGAGACGGTGAGTTGGAAGTGGCAGAAGTGGACTTGTGATGCTGGTCTTGCTGTTTGTTTACTGTAGTGTTTGTATGTGTGGGTATATATGAGCGCCCGATGCAGCATTCCTCCAGTCTTTATCTTACCTGTGCGTGCGGCCATGTGAACTCGCATCATTGGAAGGCAACGGGACGCACTAAGCTCTGATCCACCTCTCCTGCTAAGTCTCAGGATTACTCCATTATCATCAGACGAGACGAGAACAGAAGCAGTGGTGGTCAGACAAGCGGAGGCTATGTGTGTGTGCTTCTGAGTGCATGTGTGTGTTTGACGGCTGGGAAGTGGGGTTAAAGTCTAGGAGTCTTGGCGAGCAGCCAAAAGCCACCAACGAGTGAAAAACCTCTGTGTTAGGATGATTGTAACTGTAATTTTGCTTTAAAGATTTCCAAATCTCACAAAGAAATATTTTATTCACGGAACATAGAAAAGGAGACATTAAATGGAATCTGATGGCAGCAACACATCCCATCACACGTCTGGGAAGTGACCAGCTACTGCACCGTTGGGAGAGGAATCTTGTCCCATTCTTGTCTGATAGGATTGTAGCTCAACAAGTTCTTCTACTATGAAGCTGTTGAAATAGATGCATTATGTAGTTTAGCATGGTCATGCTGAAATATGCTGATTTTCCCTTACAAAGACGTCATCTGGACAGAAACGTGGAATTGAGCACTGATTTGGTAGATGGTTCTTCTTCTCTTTATTTCTTATCATTTCAATTAATCTGACAAATGTTTTTCTCTTTGCTTCAGTTCAGTTTAAACAACAAGACACCCAAGGAGGACGTTAGGGCTTCTGTTCCATGTTCACTTCTAGCTTCTACTTTGGATGATACTGTGGATGGCACAGTGACTTGTGTTCACAGACGGGGATTTCTGGAAGTGTTCCCTGAGCCCATTTAGTGAATCCTTCTGTTATGGAAAAAAAAGAGACTCAATATCATTGTGTGTGAGTAATACATGGTTTGTAAACCGT
>JAOXYM010000025.1:6698613-6729141 GCA_028567055.1 Leptatherina wallacei
ACAAACCACATGTTACACATACAAGTACCCAAAGTTACACACAAATTAGTTTATACGGTTTACAAACCATGTATTACTCACACACAATGATATTGAGTCTATTTTCTCTCCATATTCTGTATTTAAATGCAGTGTGACGTGAGACCCGAAAGATCAGAAGCACCCTTTATAAATTGTTACCTGTGTCCCATTCACATGGAGATGTTTCCAAATTCTTAGGATCTTTGGATGATACTATGTAGCCTACTGTTTATGATGAAGTAAATTATTTTAGTTTATAAACAGTTTATTTTTTTGCTTGTCTCTTCCCATCTTTTCATCTGAGAAACTCTGCCTCTCTAAAGTGCTCTTTAACATAATTAGTTAGAACATATGAATCCATCCATTTCTACGCCGTACCACTTACTCTTCCAGCCTTTGTTGCCCTGTCCCAACTTTATTAAGTCGTGTTGCTGCCCTCAAATTCAAGATAACCTCGTTTTTTTCTCTTTCAGTATTTGATATGTACTTTATGTTCTGTTATAGATAAAATATTGGTTTATGAAGTTTATTTTGATTATTGCATTCTGTTTTAAAGTGCATTTTATTCAGCATCCCAACATGTTTGTAATTGTGCTTGCATACATATAACCAAAGCTGATGCTAGAAAAAGAATAAAATCCCATATTAACATCTAAAATATATTTAAAAACGTGTCAAAAGACTCATTAATACACAGCCAAATGAGACCATGTCCTTAGCAGAGCCCAGTGAGATGCGGTGTAAAACATTTGCCATCTTTTTTCTCTTTTCTTTAAAGCTTGGAGAAATTGTAATTAACAGCCACAATGAGCTTCCCAAAAATGAATGAGGATTTAAATTACTTTTTTTTTCTAAGTCAGATTATTGGAAAAATAAGTTTCCAACTATTTTAACAATTGACTGAAATAGTTTTTGCTGTAAAATGCCAAATATTTCATGGCTTCAGCCTCTCGTTGGCCTGTCAGGATTTGATGTTTCTTATTTATTCAGGATGGACCGGTACTTCATATTTATTGAGATGGGCGCCACGTTCCGGCATCTGGAAGTCCTCAAAAGAACCAGTTTAACGTAACTTTGGTAGAAGGAAATAATAATGGAACAGTTGGATAACCAGAAACCAAACATTTTGAATGAGGTGTGGTTAGTGGATTACATATTAGTGGCTCCTTTCATAGCAGATACACCTTCATCCGCATTTGTCTTTTGATAATACGGTGCAGGAATCCAACACAGCAGACATGACTGTTATGTTTGATGCAGGCAAAAATAAACAAAATGCAAAAAACCCCTAAATGAATTAGTAATATCTAAGTAGAAACTACATGTCTGGGTGGAAGATGGCTGAAATGAACTTGAAACTTGGGCGTAAACACTAATATCGCCCCTTTCATTTCATCCAAACCATCAAAAAGGGAAATTCCATTCGCAACTGGTTAAGCTCATGGATTTTTTACTGCATTTGTCAACCTGCCCAACCTTAATTCCTCCAGTTGTATCAGCTCAGCCGGACCAAAGCAAGAAGTTGAATTTCCAAAAGCATGTTTTTACTAACGTGGGCAAAACATGACATATGACCAATAATATGCGTCAAAGCAGGCCTCAGACAAGAGCCAAAGTTGTGATGCGAATCCGTTTTGCATCATTTCCTCGCGGTAATCATGCCGAGCTCTTTGTTTGAGTTGGAAGAAGTAGCAGAAAGCCTGGGTCACAGAAGGGTGTTTTTACATTCTGTAGTGGGTGGGTTCAAATTAAAGAGCCTCTGATTCTCCAATACAAGCTCTATCCTCATACCACACTTTCATATATACATTCAAGATTTAAGGTTAATTCAGTTATTTTTCAACCAGAGATTATGAAATAAAATTCCAATGGGTAGTTTGTGATGATTCTACTAAAGATACTCTGTTGTCCATTTGCTAGAACACGACACAGGAATTTAACCTTTTCAGCTCCCTTAGAAAGAAAAGTTTATAAGCTTTCGTAATCTCGATGGAGATGAGCAACCGTGACAAGCTCTTTATGACATTGTTTCCTACTAAAACTAGTCAAAAGGTCTTTGCTCTTGACGCATTTGTAGAAAGAACATCAGCGTAATTTAATCGACTCCAGTGCCGACTTTTGCTTCATTGCCCTTGAGCTCATTTAAAAAGCCAGTCTAGCAAGGTGAAGATTAGTTATTGGCAAAGGTCTTTCTTGGATTTACAATAGATGAAATGATTTGAAGTCAGACAGGAATGGCGGTGTAACTTACTGGCACACAAAAAGCCAGTGAGAAGACACGCGTTTACCAGCGTGATTGGGTTAGTTAGCAGGCCTCTGCAAGCTGAACATGGTTGAGGACATCATTACTTCCTTAGATCAGTTCTGGGTATACAAAGCCAACTCCTTAACTTCATTGTTAATGATAGGAGAATGATTTCTAAATGACTGTAGGATCTCTGAGAACTTAACAGGCTTGTTTTCTCTGTTTTCTCCACCCGTGCAGATTAAAGCGGAGCAAGAAAAACTGGACATGAACACTGGAAGCTGAGCACAGTAAGTCTTGTTATTTATAGACACACATATGTTTTGATATAAATGCTGTATGACGGAGAGAACTCTCAGATCGGTGGGGATGAGACGACAAGCTTCCTCTCTTTTCAAAGCTTGAACCGTCTTCTTTCATTTACATTTCCTTACGTCTGTGAAGTACTTGACATATTGATTGCACGTGTCGATAATTCCTCGTTAGCCACTGTTGTCGCCCTGTTCTGCAAACGTGACATTGTGTGAATTATTAAAACCACATTTTCTGTTTCCATGGAACAAGACAAGCCTTTTTGCATGTTTTTAAACACAGCACACCCTCACATCCAGCATCAGACACAGGGTTTTGAAGCTTGACTGCAGTGCCGACAAACACTTCCTCAAATACAAAGAGTCTTACCAGAAAGTAAAACCAATTGACTTCCAATCCGTGTGAAATTTGAATGACTCAGCGTGACGTTTGCAGAGTTTATTGCTGGCATCACACCTACGAAGGTTTCTCAGTATGTCTTTCATTTTGTGATACCCCTTCCTTTGGGTTTTTCGAGTTTCGTTATTAGAGGTAGTGAGATTTAAGCGGTGTGAACTCCTCTGCAAAGCTTTCTTTTTTAGTGAAAACTTTTATTCTTAAAACTATTCATGCTCTTTGCCACATTGTACAGGGAATTTTATTAAATACATTGTTGTGACCATCAAAAGCAGCATCGAACAGTACATTTATTTACTAGAGATATTATGATTAGAGTTGTAATAGTGAGATTCAGCAGGACAATGTGCTTCTGAAACCAAACAGGTTCAAACAAGTTGGGAGAGGTTTCGCATTATGTGGAAGACTGTGCTTCCCTGACTTTGGTTATCTCAGAAATATATCATCTAAAGAAATTACAAGGAAAAAAGACAAAAAGACAACAATTACTAAACCCTTTGAGCCCTGTGCCTGCCTGAACAGCCTACTGGTACAGTCTCCTTCCTGTTCTAAGAAAATCTTCCACAAATTCCATCTTTAAAGACTTAAAGACCTTGAAAATTGGTTAAAAGAACATCAAACCTGTAATCTTTTTAATTCTTGTGTTGTTCTATGTTTCCGTTGCATGTATATGTGTACATTTTTGTTATTACTAAATTATTACAAAATGTTTGTTTTAATACTATTCCCTATATGCCTTGGGACTCTAGATGGAAATTAGCATTCTTTGCTAATCTAGCATGTTTACATCGTGCATTTTGGTACAAATGTTCATTAATCTGCACTTCCCCAGTCAAATAAACAAATAGATTTAAAAAAAACAACACTTTAAGGATAATTTTATCCCTCTGTTATGATGCAGCTGTAGCTGTTAACCTCTAGGAAATCATAGTCCAGTATGTGAGCATTATTTATTTAAAGGCCACCTCTGTTAAAAAAGAAGAAGGCAAAATTAAAGAGCTTTTAGTGCAGACAAAGGTCTCCAAAATGGCCATTTTGGCCCAGTCTGCTCTTATCCCCCGATTGGGGGACTTGAGGTTTTAAAAAATTAAATAACCAAACAAACCAAAGCTGGTCTGAGCAGACCTGCTTTGTTCATATCTTATTATTTCTCCTCCTCACCCTCACTGCTATAAACAGCAATAAAAAGGGAAGTACATTAGGTGTGGACTTATCCAAAATACTTTCCAAAGATCTGGTGACGGCATACCAAAAATTTTTCCGAGCTTGTTTACAAGCGTCGGTTCAGTTGGAAAATTAGATAAATACATCAAGCTTTCCTGCGAATCGCCACTTTGTCCTCACTGAATGCAAACCAACACAATTACAAAAATAGTCCATGAAAGAGGATATTGAAGGCTGAGCGGCTGCCAGCTCTTTTTGAGAATGGACTCATCGTTTGCACGCAGACTGTTTACACGCCTGCCAGCAGACCGTGACGGGGATCTTTCACTGGCAGTCAGAATTCCAACATGACACCCACAATCAGGTATCAAGAGGTCTGTTTTGAATTGGGAAGCCTTGATTTCAGACAAGAAGCCTTATGGAAGAGTCCATCCATCCATCCATCCATTTTCTGTACCGCTTAATCCACGCAGGGTCGCGGGTGGGCTGGAGCCTATCCCAGCAATGTATCAGGCGAGAGGCAGGGAACACCCTAGACAGGTCGCCAGTCTGTCGCAGGGCCTATGGAAGAGTCATAATGGCAAAGTGTCATGGGGCAGGGTTTCCAGAAGCGTAACCAGGTTTACTGAAAGACTGCAGCTCATTCTAGGAAGCGGTGGTGGCACAGAGCCAAAAAAAGGGAAGCAGACGGTAAGTTGAAAATGTTCAACTCGCCTCGTGATTTTGATGACTAATTCCACTGTGTGTGTGTGTGTGTGTGTGTGCATGTGCAGCCAAAATACATTAATCAGTTATTAGATGGGACTGTTTTGGCCACTGGTAATGCTTTTTTTTGGTAACTTAAGTGTGTGTGTGTATATGAATGTTTTCTGAGTCACCACTTATGGCCCTGAGGAGAAGTGTGTTAGACTCAAAAACAACTGTAACACAATCCAGAAAGGTCTCAGGGGAGTTTTAAGAGTGTGAACGTGTGTGTGTGTCTGATTTGTTGAGAGGTTTTGGGGATGAGTGGGCGTTCTTATTGGAATAGAAATGACTAAACTGGATTACTGTAAGTGGGTGATGTGTAATGATGGTGTCAGCCCTCTCCAACCTCGTAATCCCACCCTGTCCACGCTCTATAAAAACCAAAGGAGTGAAGACAGCATCCTCTAAAGTCTGATATCAGACACTTTTTCAGCTTGAATGCCTTTGATTGTCATCATCTAACTGCTTGTCTAACCCAGAAGTTCCTCTCTGCATTACAATACTCCATCCATCCAATAGACATGTTATGTCTCAGTTTTTATGGCCCACCATTGATGTTTCCTCCTCCCCCTCCTCCTCCTCCTCCTCATCTCTTCCTGGCAGCGTGTTTCCCTAAAATCAAAAGTGAAAATTTCTTTCCCCTCCCCTCCTTTTTTAATGGCTTGTTTTCCAGTTAACGTCAGATCTATGAGCAGCTACATGCTGCTATTTTTAACAGGCTTCAAATTGGCCGGTTAAGATTGTTTATCTGTGTCCACGGAGGAAGGCCTGTTGGCTCGGCTGGTCGGCCGCCACAGCTCTGGGAGGGGACTGGAGCTGTGATCCCTTCCCGGAACTGAGACCAAACAAAGCCAGATGTCTGAAATTCTCAAGAAGGAGAGATTTTTGTTTTGGTCCTGTGTCCTTTCCAGGATGGAATATACGTTGAGGAAAAATACGTCAGCCCCGGTTGATTTTCTGGAAATGAAGGAATCCCAAGCACTCCTTTTATAACACAGACTTTTTTTCCCCCCAGAGATTTGTTATGACCCGTAGGCTGGTTAAGCTTTTATTTGTGTCAATCGTGTTACATCAACCCAAAAAACAGTTAAAATTCACATTTGTCCCAATATTAAAAAATATCATTTTACAATCCAGAGTTAAAAACTGTGAGATGAGGTTGCCTGTAATAATGAGTCTGTAAACATTACATAACTGGAGCCGCAGACATGGACTATTAAACGCGTTCCATAAAAAATGTCAATTACCCCTAACCATGTAGACCTAACCATGATTAATAACTCTAACTCCAACCATGTCATTTTAACTTCTGTGACCATTAGCAGGTGGGAGCAGGGTAGAAAAGTAAGTGATCATAAAAGCAGAAAGGTGAAAGGAATGTGAAAATACAAGGTAAGATGAGAGTCAGGGGTTTTAAAGCCGTCTGCCAAGCCCCTCCCACTTCCTTTTAAGGCAATTTTGTCCTAGTAAACGATGTCTGTTGTTGACATCATTACAACAATACAAGCATGAACATTATGGCAGTATAAGACTGAGGAAAGGAAATGTAGAGAATGCACAGTTACGGGTTCTATCATGAAATTTCATTGTGCTACGGACCAATGTCGGTGTTTGGCAGTTTGTCATGAGATTGCATTGCGTCGTTTATCTTTTGTCTAACAAGTGCCTGCATGTCTGTATTTTTCTCCGATCAATCTTTTGCACCACTTGGTGTATACTAAGAGCTTGAAAATGGCTCTGCAGCCTCTCTGTATTGGGGCTTTGCAAATGCATATTTACGTGTAGTAGTATTTTGTTGACACTAGGGGGCAGCCTTAAATGTCATTTCAATAAGTTTACGATTCAAAACATTCAATTCTACCCTTTTTTTTCACCAAAAACTTGTATTGATAGTGGAAGAATCGGTGTGCCATACCTTCTCCGGCACATTTCAAATACTCTCATTGGGGTTCAGTGTTTGGACACACTGATGGCCAATCCACATTTAATAATAATCTCTCATGCTTCCCAAACCACTCACAATTTAAGCCTGGCGGATGTTAGCGTTGACATCTTGGATTTACCCAGAAAATCAGGGGAGCAAAAGATGTCTTGGTGAAAAGACTTTGTCATTCAATATATTTTGGGGTTTGGATTTATGATTTATGATCCCCTAAGGCAGATTGTTGGTATTTTATCCATTTATTAAACTTCTACCGAAGAAACACCAGCAGACAAAGTCAGCCATCAATCTGACTCCTTCACAAAATTCCCGTTGACCAGCTGTGATTTATATCTCCAAAGATTTTCTTCTGCAATGCAACAGATGTTGAAATAATGAAAAAAATCGACAGAGCATGAATTTTTCTGGCCGCTACGCCGGCACTTAACACGAGCCCAAAAAATTCCATTTGAATGCGTGCAGCAAACAACTGGCTGTGAAATGTTCGAAGTGCATTCATGCTTTCAAGGATCCTTCTAATGGCTTTGATGCATTTTTATGTGGAGTAAATGTTACAACTTGGATTGTATTTAGTGGATAACCGCGGTGGCCAAAATGGAAGCAGATCCTCTCTTGACACTGATTAAGCCGGATTTTTTTACAGCCTTAAAATCATAATGGAGCTCTGCAGACATGAAACCCTGATTTGTGCCGTTTGTGTTCTTTATGTCAGAGTTTCATCCGTATTGTTTCAGATTTGCTGTGCTGCTTTCCACTCTCATTCCTGTCAATCAGCAGAAACCCATTAAAAAAAAAAAAACCCAAACAATTTACCTCCAGGAAATGATGTCAAGTTGTCATCTGGATTTAGATGCAGAGTTTCCTCATTCGTGTCATCTTGCATGATTTGCTTTCCACAGTAGCAGTAAATCATAGCATACACTGCAGGTTTGAGCTGGGGAAATGAGTTTGTAGTGTGACAATATAGTAGACAAAACGATAAGATGCCGTTTTTCTGCAGTCGTGTGGCTTTTCCAGAGCAGCATCAGCTGGGCCTCAGCTGTGGGGACTCTGTGCGTGAGCGAATGTCTCTCCGACTAAAAGTATCGTCATGCTCTTTAGGTGAGATTGATGCTCTTCGCTGCTGCCATCAGCACCACTTTCATTAGCATAACTCTGCATGCTGGAGCTCATGCTCACCTCCCTCAGGGTTTTTTTTTCCCTCTCTCTTCATAACCTCTGCCTGAACCACTCCACTGAAGCACATTAACTGGCACACAAACCAGAGGGTATACGCACTCTTCAGCATGATCTGCTTCATAGGAAAGTCACTGATGAGCCAAACGATGGTGGTCTTTCTTACAAGCTAACATTTACCCATAAATCCAAACACTGACTAACAGTGATAAAAGACCATATAGCGAAAAGTAATAACAAAGTGTGCTCAAGACAAACTGAACCCGGAGATGAGCCAGTGGTGCTCAGGATCATTTGTCATGTTTTTATTTAGTCTTGGGTGGTATGAGGTTGTGGTAGAGAGCACTGATGTTGGAACATGGATTAGCAGTAAGGGTTAGCATGATTCCTGTGCTCCTATTAGACTTAAAATCATCACATATTCAATTAAACATGTAAAATAAATGATTGGTCACAAACGCATGAATAATAGTATTGACATCGAATCCTTGGTGATGCATCTATGTGATAAAACCAGATAAAAATTGTTTGTTTGCATCCGTTCAGAGTAATACAGTTCAGTCAGGGGTAAATGTGTTCCTCCTTGCCCCGCCACATAAAAATGAGGAATGCCTGAGGCAAGGGAAGCAGCAGTAAAGAGCCCTCAGAGTACAGAACAGAGCAGCGTCGACGATGAACATGACAAAGATAAAGTCAGACACAGTTGGAAAAGGGAGAATTAAGGTGGAGTTGGAATTTAAAGCAGCATACAGACGAAGCAGCCAAGTTATACAGCCAAGAGCAATTTTAAAGAGGGTGAGAAGGAGATCCGTTAAACAGCAAGAGAATAGCAAAAATATGCAATGAAGGAAAGAGGTGGAAAAGGTGAAGAAATCCTTGGAAAAATAATTGATTTTGCCTCCTTATTAACAGAGCGGCTTATCTCAGGTTTGCACAAGACCACTTGGATGTTGAACTTTGAACAGATTTAACCCTTTAAATCCCCAACTCCGGACTTCTTGAGCCAGTGTCTTGCAAGTTTTTGATGCTTCCCTGCTGCAACCATCCTGACTCAAATCAATGCGTCGCTAAGAGGCTGGTGCAGAACTTAACAAGCCGTTGGAGAACCGTTTAATTTGCACCAGTTGTGTGTTGCAGCAGAGAAACATCGAAACTCTGCAGGATACTGACCCAAAAGGTCCGGAGTTGGTGATCCCTCCTTTAAACCCTGGGCCTGCTCAAAAAATGGCATACCCATCATGAAATAAACAAATCTCTGTAACAACACGGTCTACTTAAATACTTTTGGAGTCATAATAAAAGGAACACTTGTGTGATTTTCTTAGATGTGTAAACATCGGTATATGTTACTGGTGAACAATAAATGAAGATGACACATAGCTTACTTCTTAAAATATCTAAGAATGCTAATTATATGTCCAGGGTTTGATTTACCCAGGGCCTTTTTGGAAAACCTGATTTTCATGCACGCTCCACGACTTCCCAAACAGGGTTACGGCCAAAAACAAAACATTCTGCTACTACCGTATTTAACCGATACAAACACAAACATCTCATATCAGGATGGAAAGTTCTTTTAACAACCTCAAAAAGCAGCTGATTAAGTGGTTGCTGATTATTGTGTGCTATGAGCTGTCCACGGTGCTAACGGAAACGGCATGGATCGCCTGCACCATTCAGAAAATCTTATGTATTAAATGAATAAATATAATATAATAAATATAATATAATTTAAGAGTAATAAGGAACCTTCTGAAAAATAAAATAACCTGAAAGCGAAAGACTATTCTTTAGAGCCAAGCTCCCCCCCCCCCCCGGCTCCCCCATCATTCAAACCATGCATATGTCCTTTCTTGCACTTCTAACATTAGGTTGAACACAATCATAGTCAAACATCAGCACTTAATTGGCTGATTCACTCCCACCACTGAAACCTGCATGCTGTGGGAGGTCACCCAATGATAAATGCTTGGGTTTGTGCCAACCTGCAGTCCCTACTCCCAGCAAATTAAAACAGGCATCATGATACTGCTCTTCAAGGAGTTGCTGTGAGATGATATCATTTCTTTAAATCAATAAAAGGTGGAAATGAACCTCTCAGTCCATCAGGAATCGTTTCCCTGTCAGTGTCAAACCGCTCGGATTTTCCTGGAATAGTCACGTGTGAACAACAAGATGGCTAACAGGGGGATGTTTCCCGACAGGAAGGGGGAATCAGTATCATGTCGGTGGGCCTGAAGTGCTTGATCTGTCTGACAAGCTTCCTGGCAGTCTGCTGGAAGGGTTTAGAGGAGACTCAGAAGCAGAAGGTGACTAATAGTTTTTGTAATACTTTACATGGAATTAGCTCCCATGTACAGGAACTATTTATCTCCACTGGATTCCAGAGTTTACTTCCTTAGGTAATGAATAATAAGGGATATTTGTTGCCCTCCTTGTAGATGAAATCTAATCATATTGAACCACCCACACAGTCCCACCCCCCCCCCCCCCCCCCCCCCCTTCTCACCTTCCATTTCTCACCTGGAGGTGTGGAGTGTTTTCCATTAATAGTTATTGCTAAGTGGTGTGAGCATCCTGTGCATCTGATTGATTACTGCTGCTCCCCCCCCCTCCCCTACATTTGCCTTCCCTCTATCTGTTCATCCATTTTTTCATCCTTTCCTCAAGGATAATTGTACTCTGTCGTTTCTAGGACATCATGATTCAGAGAAAAGAAGCAAATCATTTTTCGGAAGAAGCCCATTTATCAGCCTGTTGAGCCATTGTACCATGACTCAGCAAAAAAGCGGAGCCACTGAACAAGAAAATAAATCTTGCAAATCCTCATCATTTAACGTCATTTCAACCTTTCTCCTTACAGGCACAGCGGCAGAATGGACAGACCGATGGATACAGATGGATGGATGGATGGAGGATGACATCATTGTCAGCCGTGGGAGCCTGAGCCCGCTGTTCTTGCCAGTGGTGTGTCTGTGTGTCACTTCCTGGGAGAAAATAGAACAGGAAGCCAGAGCGAGAGCCGACAACAAGCGCTGGCCTCACCTCCACAAGGAAGCCTTTCTCCCCCAGGAGCAAAAGGAGGGGTGTGTGTCTGGATGTGTGTGTCGGTATGTGAGTGTGTGTCCCTTACTCAGCCAAGCTTTCACACTGCAGAGGGCCGGTGTTAGCTCAGGTTTGTATACGGTACTTGTTTTGTGTTAACTTAATGAAATTAGAGCTGCTCACAAATATAAAGCCTTGGTTTATATTCAAATGCACAAATTAGACCTAAACTTTGTGCATATTAACAGTATACAATCTCAGTTCATCATTGTAATGAGTAAATGTTGCTCAAAATGCTCTGAAACCATCTATGCAAACAACAATAATAATAATAATAAGACTGAACTGCTGCTGTTCAAGCGCTGACTTTTAACCTACCTAGCTTTCCAGCTGAGGATGCGGTTCCATCGCTATAGTAACAACAGTATTGTGTTGTGGCATTTAGATGTAATGTTGCCCTCTTGTGGCTAAATGTAGTATTGCAGGATCCAGTCAGAGAGCTTCAAGCACAAATGACTGCTTGACAAATACTGCGTCATAACTTTTAACACCTGGTTTGTTCAGCTAGAAGATGATGCTCGGTTAACTCTCCTCTCCAGAATACCCAGCCTCCTAACCCGGCAGTCACGTGTCAGTAAAAGATCTTTCAACCTGGATGTGACTTGTGTACGCAAACAATTTAAGTAATCTGACCCCCGTTTTCTGTAAACCTAAGAAAGAGCTACTGAGACAATGTGATGCATGTGTTTGATTGCTTTGTGGCTTTGTTGTCATGACGACCCGGTCAGTTACGTAAGTGCTGGGCGCAGGTTCCCACAAATGGCGGTGTACAGAGGTCTTTGTGCTGTTACATGAGCACCACACACACATAGCATCATTGTTTGTCCGTCCCTCGGGCTGCTCGTTTGTCACAATGAAGCCACTTTAACAAGCCACTGAATCCAGTGTCCGGCTTTAAAAAATGATTTTTCATCAAGCTAGTGTGAAAGATTTTCCAGCTGGGCGATCCAATTTATTCTCAGCACAAATAGACTTCTGACTCCACTTGACTCCATTTCTTCAGTTTTGGTCCCTCAAAACTCCTACAATAGATGAAAAAATTTAGCTTCTTTTTTTTTGGTTTTGTTTATTACGGTTTATTAGATCTGTTTACAGGAACCATAACTGGGCTTTATTCTCTGCAAATTTGAGCCAGTTTCAACGTGTTTATCTGCTCTAATGAAAGCTGCTGTGCGTTAGTTAGCTAAGATAACACACACTGTCCCAAATTATTCTGCATAAGTTTGAAAATATTTATTAGGTTGTAAAGAACTGAAAATGTCCAGTTTCTAAAAACAAATCAAGAACCCATTTTAACAAGTTTCATGTTAAAATGAGAGTCCTTGTTTTATATCACCTCAGCCACTCTTTCATCTATTGAACCTTTACGTCCATGGATGGTTTCTGCCCCTGTGTCATTAGAGGACGCCAGAATTGCCTCCCACGGTTGCTGTTTGGAGGTCTACTGCCCCCAATGTTTATAGATCTTCCTGGATGTTCCACAGGCTCTCAGTAGGGTAGAGGTCAGGGGATGATGATGGCAACACCATGAAGTTTTCTCCCACAGATTCAATGGTAGGCTATTTTTTGCTGCATTTGAAGGTGTTGTCTTTACCTCAGAAGGAACGGTTCTTCCTTTAATACCATGGCAGGAAATGGTCAGTTAGATGGTAGACACCCTAGAGGTGGCTACCATCTCCATCCCCATTATTCCAGCTCAAAGCATCCCTCCACCACCACCTTGTTAACATTGCAGCCTTGTTGGGACGTGATGACCTTCCACCAGACATCCATCTGGATGTGAATGAAACAATGTGAAATTTAGTCTTCATGTATTTCTTAGCACACTACTAACATTTCTCTTTGTGAGAATTGGTTAAGGGTATCAGAAATACATCTTTAAGCACAACTGCAGCCTCCGGAGTGTCCTGCATAGAGAGGTTGTTGGGATATGTTTACTGCTATCTGTGGCTCTTTAATTCGATGCATTTCCCTGATGGAAGCTTTCCTTGATATACCTTTTTTTCTGAATGGACCCATTTGCTCTCTGAATCACACACAATTTTGTTAAAATGTCGACTGTTTTCATTTTTTTGGGGGGGGGGGGGGGGGGGGGGGGGCTTTGTACTATTTTCCAACACATGTCATTCGTAGAAAGATCTCCTTTTCTGATCATTTGGAACACTGTGTAGTAAGCTAATGCTAGGAGTTGGCATTTTAGTTGATAAGTTAGGTTGTTTTAAGGTTTTAAGTTTGAGTGTGTGTATGTGAAAGCACTACTATTAGTGGTTAAAAAAAAAAAAGGGCAAGAAAAAACGTTGTGCACGTCGTTACCGTTCCATTTACACTGCAAAGTGATCAATGGCTACAAGCTAAGCTGCTTAGCTTAGCTTGGGTTTTCATAGAATGATTCAGCACTTCTTAAGCACCTAACAACCATGAATTTCAATCGCTTAAACACACAAATAAATACAGATTTAAAGTCATAACATGTTTGAGAAATGTGTGTTAATACAAGCTAGCTGAGACTCCCACGGCTGAACCAACAGATCCAATATAAGCTTAATAAGCCAGCTTCCTACAGTGGATGAAATCCCACTGCGGCCGTTTTCATTTCAGCTCGTTAAAATGGGTTCAGCTGGTTTTAAGTGCTGGTTTTCTTTATGATTAAAAGCTAGCATTTTAACCATGTGACAAATGCAGCAACAAAAAATGGAGCGGATGGACAAATTTGTATTTTCTGATTATCTGGAACAAAAACCGTCTTGAGATTTCACCTGTGAAAATTCCTGGAAAGTGAAAGGGGGAAAATAGGGAAAACTGGGATTTAAAGTGGAAATATGGAAAACCTTGTCATGTTTATCCACGTATGTGCTACATTTTACATTCGGTGTCTTATCTTAACCTGTATAATGCTCACCAGTGAAGAATGTTCAGATACCAGGATCCTCGTTTCCATTAGACTGTTCTAATAGAAACCAGGAAATCTAATGTTTCCATGTGCAAAACATTCCCAAAATGCTCCAACAATCCAAGCACAACCACGGTATAGGCGTGCATGTTAGTTTCACTTGCTCATAGGTGTGTTTCATGTGTCCATCCATACTTGTAGGACAGGTACTGTCAGTTGCATTCAGTGTCACATAGCTTTAGCTCGGGGAAGTTCTACTATTGTCAGAGCTGAGGCGTGTGTACACTACATTCATGAATGCTAATGCTATGTACATACATATACTCATTCATTCCCAGGGACTTTCCACTCTGTTGTCATGTGGTTCTTGCGTCTTCTTTTCTGCAGCATCGATGGCAGCAAGGCAGAGGCCGTGAGCATTTAAACATGGCTGGGAACAAATCACGTTTGTGATGTCAGATTAACACCGAGCTTCAGCATTTAGCTGACAACAGCTGCCATGAATGTCTCCTAACACATGCATCAGCATCGTGCGCTGTCAGCCTCGCTCTTTGTGGCGTTTGCCCTGATTGAATTCATCCCCGCTGCTGTGGGCGATTTTTCACACGCCAGCCGTCCATGGCACTGTGCTGCCATGACAACATGTTTAAAGCAGACTCATGTTTGAAGCAGACTTCCTCTAAAAAAGAAGCTGAGCTGTCACCCCCCCCCCCCCCCCCCCCCCCCCCCCCCCCCCCCCCCCCCCCCCCCCCCCCCCCCCCCCCCCCCCAACCCCATCTTTTGACAGAGTAACACGTGGACATACTGCCAGAGAGTATGACACAGCCAACCAAGCTAAGAGTGTGTGACGGAGGACTAGATTGCTTTTCATGGGATGTACATTATTGTAAATGTGGTTACATTATTTTTGTTGTGAGCTGCTTGTTAAAAACGACAGACGTAGTTATATTTAGTTCCCATTGTGTTGATATTGTTGTAACTATCTAGTGACGGCAGAGACTGCAGCAATCTGAATCTGAACTCATTTATTTCCACCTAACTGTACCGCATGTCTGAGATAAATCCATCCACAGCTTACACAACATGTAGCGAACCTAGGAAATATTGTGCAAGATGAACTTATGTGCAGAGAAAGAAATCTAAAAATTATCTTAAAATACTAAAGCTTAATGTCTCTGTCTTTTTATAATCTTTGATATTTCTGATTTCAATGGTTTTGTTCAGTAAGAGGTTAGGACACATTGTGTTGGGGGCTTTTTTGAGCTCTTTAGCCAAAAATAGACCTTTTAAAAAAAACAACTACTCTGTATTGGCTCTTTATTTATATTTATCTTTATTATAATCTTTAATCAATTTGAGAGGACGATTCCTTAGTTTCACTTTCAGATATTATAATGTCATCAAAATATATTTGACCTGCCATTTCTCTCATTTCTTGTCTCCTTGTTCTTTGTAGGATTTCCAGGAAATTGTCCACAGCAAAATACCGTATTTGAACCTTTTGAAGCCTGATCGGCTCGCTGAAAGAATTATATTTACCGTTATACATAATAATCTACTAGAATAGGAAAACGGGACAATGCTTTTTATTTTCAAGTATATTCGAATTTTAGACCCGAATGTTCACTAAAACAAGACCAAAAGTGTGTTTAAGTGCAAACTTTAACGTTTAGAAATAATTTTTATTTTTCCACATTTTGCAATCTGCTTTGTAGTAGTGTCCGGATCAATATTGAAATATCAATACTGTCAATACAGTCTATTTATACTCTAGATAGAGCAGGAACACAGAGCAAAGTAACTATACTATCAGGATCTTGACTAAATGACACCCGGTCGGTAGGAACTACTTCTTTTTCCTGCCATAGTCATATGAAGTTGTAAATAATGGCTGAACATGAACAAATGTATGGAGCTATTTTAACTCCACAAACAGCAACAACACAGTATGTGATGTGTGTGGGAAGACAATAAAGCATTGTAGCCGGAGGGAAGCGGGACAGGTGCTGCTAGGGGGGGGGGGGGGGGGGGGGGGGGGGGGGGGGGGGGGGGGGGGGGGGGGGGGGGGAGATAGACATCACTCTTGGAGTCCTTTGGTGCTGCAGGCAGGTGCTATCCAGGTACAGAGGAGCTGTTGGCGACATGTAGTCTGATGTCTTGTATTCATTATGAAGCGATCATTTGAGATGTACTAGTACATGAGGTTTTTGTGAATCGGATCAGTATTGTTGATCATTATTTGCAGGAATCATTATTAGCATGGCGTCATCTCTGTCAAAGAAGGAAAAAAAACAAGTTAGAATAAAAATGTCCCATATCTTTTCTGTTTTATTGCAATTTAATCAGGCATAGTAACAGACACAACATATTTGACAGTTATGTGGTCCCTAGATGTTCCTAGAAATGCCTTATTATTGTCCCACAACTCTTTATTTACTCGGGTATGCCTTTCTGAACATATGGCAAGGGCTAAGTAGGTTAAAGGGCGTGTCAAGTCAGAGCATCCATAAGCGAGGAGGATACACTGGAGAATCTTTGCAGAGGGACACTTACAGAGTCTGAAGAGGTTGTAGCGTCATAGTCCTACACTTAGATTGAATTTTTTTTTAAATCTTCTTTACCAAAAAACAATTTAATGCTTATCTGACAGAACTAATGTAAAAAAAGTGTGAAACTAAACTTGATGATGCTGTTGTGTTACAAGCCATATTTAGAATCCATTAAACACACTTTCTCCCTCTGTGCTACAAGAGGAGGAGTTGTTCTGACTTAACTTTCAGCTCATTTGGATACAAGCAGTCTGCTCTCATTTAGCAGGACCTATTCTGAGCTTCAGCTGAGCTGCCCCACTTGTCCACAATTTGACAATCTTCTGCCCCCTTGTGGATTTAATGGTGTTAAAACAGTCTTTACGAGACAAGGATCCTCAATCCTGTTCCTCGAGGGCCGGTGTCCTGCAGGTTTTAGAGGTTTCCCTGCTGGAACGCACCTGATTTAAATCAATAGGTAATTCGCTTGACATCAAGCTCTGCTCGTATCTTTAAAAGTAAAAGATTTTAAAAGTATTCAACCTCTGAATTAAGTTTTTTTTTCTGTTTAACTCTACATATTTGGACAAAAAAACAAAACAAATAACAAGTCATCTGGTCTATGATGCCATTTCGACCTGTTTGGATCAGGGAAACGGTGTAAAGTTCATCTCACCGCTGCAGCTGTGGCAACACAACGTCTTCCCCAAGAAGCTGGTTTCACATGGTGGTTTAGATGTGTGTTCCCGTTGTCTAGCACCATTTGAAATCAGTGTTCTTGGGGACAGCAGGACAGCTCTGGCAGTGAATGAGCCCGTCTGGAGGACAAAACGCAGGGCTCATCTCTCACACCTCTGTCTCCACCCAAAGATAACTGATTTCCTCTGGTGCTTAGAGCCTTGTGCAGCCTTCTAGCACCATTTGAAATCGGTTATGACACCGTGGATCACTTCAGCTGTGAATATTAGGGACCTGGAAGAAAGAGTCTGGACGCTTGTGAAGGCCGTTGATGGATTACAGCATGATTTCTAAGAAATGAGTTTTCTAATTGTCGCATTTGGATTTCCAGAGAAGTTTTTGGTGCTGAAGTTTTTACCGGTTGCAACAAAAAGCTGCTGGAAGTCAGAAGATCTTAATGTGCTTTATAATGACCTTAAACCGTCTCTTTTGTTTTTAAATGTCTGTAAATGTTTTCCTGTGTTCATTCTTGGAACAATAAAGTGCCATCATGGATAATGTGGTGATGTTGACAGATGCCAATCAAGGGCGGGGCCAGAGCAGTTGCCCTAAAAAGCTGACTCACCCCCCCGTAAGCTGATCTTTACCTGGTAAACATCAGATGCTCTAATGCAAGTGAATGCAGCATGTAATATACTTCTATATGTTGCTCAACATTACTTCTTCTATGTATTTCTCATTATCAATGAAGTATAAATGTTTGTGCAGAAGTAATTAAAACCATACTAAGCAGGGTAATTCTTAATAAAGAATTGCTAAGTCAAAAAATGTCATTAGTTGTTTCCTTTTACAAATTTTCCAATTCTTTTTACATTATTACAACTGAAGCGGTCATTTCATTAGTTAATTATTCCCCTTTTCAGTCTTAAATTACTGTACATAGGTGTATATGTTTTTAAAATAAATGGCTGGGGTTTAAAAGATATATATTGTCACAGACTCCTTATTTTCATACCCACTTGTTGTGGCTTCTGTTACATGATGTGATAATACAAAACAAATGCCTAAAAAATTTTCATCTTTAAACTTTCACGGCTGGATTTTAGTTTAGTTTAGATCATTTATTGTTTAACATGTAATAAGCAAACAATCATACATTAATACAGACATAAATAATAAGAAAATAAATAAAGTAAACATAACTGAAGACTACATATTCTATTTACATATCCAAAAAGGAGTGGGAGGAAGTAAACTTGTTTAATTTTGAAACTGCATAATGTACATAGCCTAAATACAAATGTCCTTATTTTATAGTGAGACTGGGTTGCAGTCGTAAAAATGGTAAAGTATATTCTTTACTGTAATCAGACCATAATTGATCACACGGTTGGGTGTTTTAATATATGAAAGACAGTTGAGAGCTCAACATATACCAGTCAACCAGCGTTTTGTTTTTGTTTGCAAGTGTTTTCTAATCTTTTTATACCTCAGCGGAGGTGTTGACTGCTCATTATTACATTTGATTAATTCTGTCTTGAGGAATCTTGGAGTTTTGGTCCAAGATTTTGCAGGGAAAGCTTCATCTGAAGGGTAAACACATCCCCATCATGGAGTGAGTTGTGCTCCAGTTCACCACATTTAAGAATAGATTAATCTAGTGAATGAGAGGATGTGCAAGGACCATTGACTGTAAATATAGGACCTATGTAGAAAAAAAGGGGGATGATTGTCTTCACATGTCTTGATTACTTATATCTTTGTGATTCAATTGTGTTATCAACATATTACAACGCTACATTTACAGATGGTTACTCTGACCCCGCCCTCCAAGCGCTGACTCCTAGCAACGAGTTCCTCTGTCCTCCTCTCATTGGTCGATTTTTGGATTTCCGCCATATTCAAAAGTAGTCATGAGTTCCCCTATTGTATTCAAATGAATTGTTAAAACCCCAATTCAAGGTGTTATTTTAAGCCCTATCTATAATAGTTCAGATGGGAGAAGCCAGAGGAGTCCAAACCCTTGTTTCGATGTCAGAGAAACACGAAAATCAAACGACCTCTATTAACTTAAAAAAGTCTTCAGCTGAGGAGGAAGAGTCTCCGCTGAAGAACAACAGGAGCCTGAGACGGTGAGTCTTTCCGCCCCTGTGTTTACATTCGGAGCCGAACTCTAAATCCACATTAATAATAATAATAATGGGAAAAAACAAACAAGCAAACAAACGAAAATAAAACGCCAACTGAACCGTCTGCAACACCGGAGTGGTTGCACTCATCGCGGAGGAATATGGCAAGTTGAGTTATCGGTGATTAGGTTAATAATAAAACGTTACTTAACAAACTGTTCTTTTAAACGATCATTTAAAACCACGTGAAACATTTTATCAACATTATTAATACTAAGATCACATACATTACAATTATTCAATGTTTTCTAGTAGTTCTGTAAAACGTAAATATTTCTAGTTTGTGTTTCCGCCACACGGTGGCAGCAACGGGCCACTGTGGGAATCCGGAAGTAGGAATTATGTCTTTCCCTTCTTGCAAATTGTTGTGGTTTTTGTATTTTTGTGTACATCTTTAGACATTTTAAATCTATGGTTTAACATTTTTAGTATTATTGGACTTATAACAGTAAACTATCTGGTCCCGAGTGGATAGAAAATAGATCTATTTAATTGGCTGAGTTTTGCTGCAGGGAATAGAAATTTTCATATAGAATATACTCAAATATGAAAAAAAGTATATATTTGAAAAATGGAATATAAAATATATTTTTGAAAACTATATTTTAAAGAACTACAACATTACAATTTCTTTCTTAGCTCAATAATTTATTCACCTTTCTTGGATCAATAAAGCATTTATAAGTAATTTAATTCAATAAGGAGATACCCTACAATGCCCATGCTTTTTTTTCAATCAGACCTTTAAGGATATAAGTACATATTTTATAGTTAAATCAAAATGAAATAGGGAAAAATACTTTATTGATATCAGGGGTAATCTATGATTTTCTGTTAGGAATTTTTCCCACACAAGTTGAACCAGATCAACAAATCTTAAACATACCCTCCCAAGAACTTGCTGTTTTGGAGGTATTAGACTAAGCTGGCATGTTTTTAGGACGCTAAACTTCTGGGAGTGTTTATGTTGGACTCTTTTTTAAGGCTTTTCCATGTTGTGTGCCAGAGAGCTCCGACCCTGCACGATGCCCTCCTCCATCTGCAGACAAACATGGAAAAACATCACCCAATATCTGACTTGACTAACAAAGTTTATGGAAAAAAAATATATAAATGTTGAGTGAGAGAAAATAGAGTTTGATTTCCCAAGTGAGATAGGCTGTGCATGTTTGCCAGGCAATGGCTGTTTTCTTTTTCAGCGTTCCTGTTGCCAAGCTTGTGCAGAATTCAGTCAACATTGATAAAGTCGAGGTTAAAAGTTTGTGACCTCAACTCAATGAGGTATAGTGCCATGTTAATGTATTTAGGAGGAAGTATGTTCTTAAAATAGAAGCATAGCCATGCACCCTATACATGCCTGGATAAAGAGAAAAGCTGTGGGGTCACACTGGAAAACACAGAAGGACTTATGGATACTGGTAGGGTCAGCACAGGGCCAGTTTAGTTTCAGGGTTGCGAGGCTTGAACAAACAAAGGCAGGGCTGATGGGGATGCTAAGCCATTGACTCATGATCCAAGCGTCCCTTGAAACATGTGAGCAGGTACAGGAAGTGAAAGAACCTTTGTCCCCCTGGCTGGTGACAAATGTGATTTCAATCGCGTTTCCACAACAAAGACACACACACACACTCAGCCCTATCAGGTTTTTTTTTTTTTTTTTAAAAAAAGCTTTTCACAAAGAAAACCTGATACTTGATAAGTCTTCGTCCTATGAGTCACAATCTGTAGACTTTTTAGGACCTGATCTTTAGATAAAAATATTTACAGATGATATGTTCATTTAAACCTCAGATACTCGTTATTTCAGATGTTTGGTTGTTACTCATCTACCCACAGGCCCTTTGCAAAGAGAAAACAGGGATTTTGTTTCACAAAAGACACTTTGGAAGGATGGAGAACTGTTGACGTAAACAGTTAAACTTGACCTGCAGGTTCATGCGATGATGTCACAAACAACTTGGCTTCTAGTCTTTTTAGTCTGCAGTTATTTACCATCACAAAACAGTATGCAGGGCTCAGAATATATTTATGAGGAAAGGTGCCCTGCTGCACATGGCAAAAAAAAAAAAAAAAAAAAGACTTGCACCAAAAATAATTTAGGTGCACAACCCAAATTTGTGAAATGTTAACCTTAAATCTAATCTTACACAATCTAATAAAACCCACATATCAAAGTGTTTTTTCTTTTTCATTTTAGTTTAGTTTGGTTTTTAATCAGTGCTGGGCAATGATTAAAATGTTTTATTAATTAATCGCAGTGACAGGAGAGGGATTTATGGCAGCACCCACTGCTCATTGAGAAGAGAAAGAACCATTCATTCTTTTACATCAGAGTCTATTATTCTCCATTTTCAAACAGAGTACAAGTACTTACATTTGAGTAATTGCTGATACAAAGTACCGATATGAGCAGTAATAAATCCCATTACAGTTCACTGGTAAGGAGTGCGGACCAGAATGCCAGATTCAACGACTGAGTGGTTAGTTGTGTGATATATCAAATGGGTCATCCTGCAGCCATTCTCTAAATCTGGGTAAATCAGAAAGCAAGGGGAAAAAAAGAAAGAAAATGAGAAAAGACAAGAGTTAATATCAACCTGACTTTTACTGGCTGGAGAGAGCTCAGAGAAGAGACAGGATGCAAAATGGATGTCGAATCAGCCTCTGTCAGGGGGCACCAAAATACCAGTTTAAGGACCCTTTTAAAGTTAAGTTAAAATGTTTTTGTAATTTAATGCTTTGCTCCTCTTGTGGTCATCTGGGTTATGCTTTACTTCCTGAAAGTGAAGCTAGGTAGCTCTGTTGGCGATGAGTACCCCATTATTCCTCTGGTATTACCAACATCTTTGTCTCCTTTTACAAGAACTGCTTTACAACACTTGTTTAGAATAAATAGTGATGCATTAGGTTTATAGCTGCAGGGCTCTCCTCTTCGTGAGATTCCCAACAAAGCTTTCAATTTCAATGTGAGAATCTGGCCACCTTATTCACATCTGATTATGCAACTGTCACTGTGTGGCTGTCTGTGCGCGCCTCCCAACTTGGCGCAGAAATTAATATTTGTCATTTTTCTTAAACATGTCACAAACCACAATAATTACAGCATCTTCCTTGGAAGCCGAGCCTCTGCCTTACTGTCAGAGAAAAGACAAAGCCCTTTTCTGAAAAGCCTAATTAGCATCCGGTGCATACTCCATGTGCTTGTCATGATTCACTTACAACTACAGGTAGCGTCTAAAGGCAACACCTGAATGACGTGAAGCAAATAGCCTGACACTGAAGTTGTTCTCAAACCAGCTGCAGTGGCGTCTTCAACCTCAGTTTAGCAGGAACATGCTCTGTAGGGCAATGCTCTCCCAATAATATCTTGATTAAGAAACAGTCCTATTTGTAGTAATTGCTAATTGCTCACCATGGACATGTACAGTCACATATGAACCACTCATTTATTTAGTCAGATGTTGTTTGCATTGAATTCCATGCAGACTTCCTCTATAGCTACGTTTACATGGACAAATGTTTCTTTTATCCAATTCAAATCCAATTCCGGAGAAGAAGATGACAAAGAAAGGTTTTTCTAAAACAAATATCTGCAGGAACAACTCGCTGTTTTGAGCCTTTTGACCGTCGACTTGCTCAGTAATCCTTAACGCTTACAGTTTCCAACAAAAAAAGCATCCGCCACCGTCGTGTTTTGTTTTGCTTCTGCAGAACGTACAGAAACAATCGAAACATGGATGTGAAAAAGAAACACGAAAAAGGTTTTAACCATCCTTCTCGATCGGATTGAAAGGTGTTTATACAACACGTTTTTATTGCAACGTGAAGTTCGATCGGATCAAAAGCGCTTCATGTGAACACAGCTAATCTTTGCAACATCTTGGGCTCCTTCAGCAGATTTTGGTTTTATTTCCAAAAGATATCTAAAATTGTCTTAAATGTTTGCCAGCTTTTCGAGCATTGAGCCTGAAAGATTTACAAGGCGTTCCAAGTCTTTTAACAATGAAATAACTTCCGACCGATGACTGGGATGTACACCGGTTGGGCAAGAAGACAGGTTTCAGTGACGAAGTGGGTTGTAGTACAGACGATACAGAAAGCAGACGATTGTATTCACTGATAAATTTCTGATGCATTACCACTGTGTGCTCACAATGCACCCTTTCAGTTTGAATGGCATGCATGTGGGTCGCTGTTGTAGCTGCTACAACCTTTAAAAGACAAACCACACTGACGCTGACTGGTTCTCTCACATATTCCATCATCTGGCAGACTTCCCTGACCTGGATAATGTTTTTTTCACATCAGAGCTTTCCTCATGAATTATTCAGGATTATTTCTGGTTTTACAATTGTTTTCATTTTTCTCCAGACCAAAAACTTTCTTCATTTCGGGGCCATAAGCAGACAATGTTTCATTCATTTCTACATGAACAATCAGCTTCCACATCATCATGATAGCAGCAGATTAGTTATCCATTGATTGATCAATATTTCTGGCACTTTAACATCAAATTAATTGACTTAACATGTTTATTATTTTAAAACATGATTGCAATTCATGCCATTGTACATAAAGTTACGTTAAAATGTTTTGGTAATTCAATGCTCGGCTCCTCATGTGTACAACAGTGACTGTGGATGGAAAAATGAAAAACTACAACACAATGGACCGTACTTTATCAGATTACAGTTTGCTTTCTCTAAAGTTTTAGAAAAATTGACATTAAAGTGTCTTTGAGTTAACGTGGGAACCGGTCTGACCAGTAAAGTCAGAGCAACACTTGCACCAACCTCTGATCCCCATCTCACCACCCAGGTAGCTTCTCAGTTGCTTCTTTGTGGAGCTTTTGTTATTTCCCAGCACATGTTGTTTATCCAAAACACCTTACAGTGGCATTAGTCCTTACATTTCCATCATGGGTGGTCCCAGAAGAAACTTCAGATCTAAACTTGTTCTAGTTGGAGCTCCAGGCAAGCTGTCTGGAATATACCTCGCTGCTTCTGTTGCGATTCTTTCATTGTTTCATGTGTGATTTACAATTTGAACTATTATTCACGTGGCTTTTATTGACTGGAGCTGCACCAATCATCATCAATCAATACTGTTTATCCTCTAAATTCAAACCAGTTGCCTTCATGAGTCAAACCTGCCTCTTCTGAATGATGGTGGAGATAAGGGCGCAGCTTTTCCAGCATCACTATCTGTCACTATTAACAGGGAAACATCCTTCATCAGCACTTTGTAATAATATAGAAATGTAACTTGGTCTGACTTAGTAAGATAATTGTCATGAAATAAGAAGGTTGCTTCTCAGATGTTAAACCAACATGTTTTATGAGCTGAAAGTGCTGCATATCTTTTAAGGAGCTTAACTCAGGAGATGTGAAAGGCCGTTAAAGAAGCGCTGCAGCTGCCAGCAGAGCTGACTGTCGGACAGTTGGTGTGTGTGCAGTATGACTGGAATGACTCACTCTTATGAGAAGCACTCGATGGACACACACAGAGAACAAGTGTTTCTGAGCAGCTTAGCATTTTCTGGATGCTGATGCCTTTTTCAGTCCCACCACCTAAGCCCCCCCCCCCTCGAGGCAAATTTTTCCACATTATTAAACTCTTCTGACTCCATATATGATCATGCAGCGTAGTTGGTTTTGATTCACCACGTTGTCATGGGAGACGAGTCTGATGATGCTTTTTAAGATGAACTCCATCCCATCTTTTACCAGTCACACTAAACTCACTTTAAACGTATACTTATGCTATTTTGAATGGTTTCCCAACTGAAAGATTTGTTACAGAAAACAATATTCATTTCCCTTATTTAATTGAACAGTTAAAACAAAGCAGAGAGCATCCACAACCAATCAGAAACAAAGCTGAAGTTGGGCCATGCTGAGCTGAACTTTTAGAGAAATCCTGCAAAAAAAACCAACAAACAAACCGAATCAAACACAGACTGAATAAATCAGTGGAGATGTGAATTTCATGATCTAGAGGATGGAGAGTCTAACCTGTCTGGGTTCACTCTGTAAGATAAACTGTGTTATGCTGTTACATTTCCACAGTTGTGGGATGATTACTCTTCTTTTGTTTTTCTGTTTTCCTGCTCTGGTCAGCTTCAGTCTGGCTGATGGGTCTGTTCCCTTGTGCTCTAGTCAGACATGCAAAACTGATTTAATTCCATGTTTGTTTGTTTTTTATAGCTCTGTACCACAAATGTATTTGTATTGATCAAAGTATTTGTGAATTCAGTTGGCGAGTTTGCGCTGCTAAACTTGCGTCCCAAAAGTTGGGATGCTGTGTGAAATGTAAATAAAAACACAATATAATGATTTGCAAATGTAGTAATGCCAGATCCATGATTTCAAAACTAATTTCGCGTTTGATCCGTCTGACTGGAGGGTAGATTTCCATTTGACATGAGCATTGGTCCAAAGAGTACAATTTAATTTCAGGATCATGTTTACATATGGCTTCTTCTTTGCACAATAGAGCTTTCATTTACATTTGTGGATGGCACAGTGAACTGTGTTTACAGGTAGGGATGCATGATATTGGATTTTTGGCCGATATTTCCCCTCCCACACCTAATTGCAGAGATTATAGTTTCCTCTGTGTGGAATGAAGATACATTATTATTCTGCATACTATTTTTCATGTTGGCCTGTTGGCAAATGCAGATGTAAAAAACAAATATGAAAATGATGTAATATTTACTTGTGCAAAATAAGAGAAATATGTCAACTTTCATTATGTTCAACATATCACATTGAATCATGTCAGTAATTTTTAAATAAAATAAGTAAGATACGTGCATCCTATCCTACTGAAAACAAACAAATTAGTTCTCCCAGTGCCAGTTATTATATCAGTTCATTATATCGATGGATTGGCCGATATTCGATATTTAATTTTGAAGCCGATATCGGCCGATACCTATGTCGTACACCTCTCACAGGCAATGATCTCTGGAAGTGTCGAGTCCATGTTGTGAGTTTCATGTATGTTTTTACTTCAGTGCCACCTGAAGACACAAATGTCCCAGTTGGGATTTTTGGCAATATGCCTTGCCCAAAAAGACGTCTGCGCGAGTAACATTATGACTGGTAAATTGACTATAACACATAATTAAAGCCATATATATGTTGAATTCCTGCTCATCTTTACTTCTGAGAGACTCTGCCTCTCTAAGGTGCTCGTTTTAATCATGTTACTAACATGTTGCCAGTTAACCCAGTTAGATGTAGCATGTTCACCCAGCTGTTTGTTTTGAAACCAGTTACTTTTCCAGCGTTTTGCTGACCTGCCCAAGCTTTTTCCAGACTAGTAGCTACCGTCAAATTTAAAATGAGTAGTTATACAAGTATTTTATGTGGCATGAAAGAATAAAAAAAAACTTTAACAAATTGAGAAACAAATCTGAAAACTAAATTTGTTCTTTGTCAGTAATGCTCATAAAAAAGGTTGAAACTGCTTTTTAATCAAAAGAAAAAATCCAATAAATATTTTATAACAGCGCTATGTTCGCTCTTTCCAAGGTCTCCAATGCAGCGCAGCTTTTGTAATCCATTTCCTTGTTTTCATAAGTTATGCAGTAACTTGGCCTTGTCCTGCAGACTGAGTCACACCGTTCATACAAAACATTACAATGTGAAATAGTGTTTGAATAAAAAACAATTTATTATCATTAGCTCAATGTTTTTCTTCTAGTTGTGTAGCCATCCATTCACTGAGCATGTGATGTGTAATCGTTTGGCTTTGTCCACCCTGACCTCACAATAATTCTTTAATAATTACACAGGTTGAAGATAAGTTGTTTGACACGACAGGGCTTCTTTTTTTTTAATTAATTTTATTGCCGGGTCCCAAAATAGGGAAAAAGCTACCCCCTGTTAGAAGGACCATTGGGGGTTCCTTTTGTTTTTTCTGTGAGTGTAAGGTGTGGGATAAATGACTCCTCCTTCAATTGTCACAGGGGTCTTGGGTCTAAAGGGAGCCTTGTGGTTGATGAGACCTCTCTGAGGAAGTGGACTGGGATCATGCTCTTTTCTCTGACTGGGTGGATCTTTGTTTATCAGAATTGGTCTGAGCTGCAGCTGCATCATGCTGAGGCTGTGGTAGGTATCGGCAGGGAAATATTTTCTCAGGACACCACCATTCTGAGTAATAGACCTCCATATCACGTCACTAATGCTTTGAACTCCCCTTAACTCATTTCTTGGCTCAAACTCTAGGTCAGGGTGAACTCCACCGGTGGTTTAAAACAAATTTTTGCTGGAATCGTACCAGGAAAAAAAATAGAGAGATAAGCCATGATGCACAGGCCTAGTAGATGAGTGTTTCTCTTGTCATCTTTTTCTAATTTTTTTGCCCCCCTTTACACAGGTCACTGCGAAGAGGAAGCTCCTTCACCTTTCTCACCCCTGGACCTCAATGGGACTTTAGTTTGGTGAGTACGGCCTGAAATTACAGCCGAGTGATGCTTGTGAAATGAGTAACACAGTCAACTACAGCAAGACACAAATGAAGCAGTAGCAAACAGCAGACCTGCTTCATTTAGTCTATATGTTTTTGATATGTGTGTATATGGTTTGCGATCGTTAATATTTTTCTACACGTTGACCCTGTGCACACTTTCCAACTCTGGCTTTTGGCTGACTCTTGCCATGTCGTGTAATCCTGGAGTCCAGTTGAGCGCCGCTTTCCATCATAATGATGTGTTTTGACTTTCAAGCCCGCCTCTGGGTTTTCAACAAAGTCTCGGAAACAGTAGCGCTGCTCATTGTTACAGCAATGAAAGGCAGCTCCCCGCTGGACCGCGGCCAATAAACCAACTCCAACCATCCACCAAAGGACTTTGCAGATTATTCTAAATACAGTGAGCAATGAAAAATACAAGGCGAGCCAGTGTGTCCTGGAGCACATTTTTCATGATGGAAATATTTCAGTTCCAGCCTCTTTTTCTTCTATACTTGTAACTTTGTTTAGTTTTGTGTCATTGAATCTAAAATATGTAACTTTTGTAACCTTCCTTACAAGAAAATGTGGCTCTGTACTGTGTGAAAGTGGATGAGCTGCAGTCATTTGCAATCACTGTCTAGAAAAAGCTACTACGGCAAGCACAAACCATCCATGTGCACCAAGAGGAGATGAGAGATTGTAGAAAACAGGACTCGAAGGTAAATCTGACCTTTTCACTGCAGAAGCACACGTTTACTGTTTCACGTGAGGCTGATAACAGTGAAAAATGAGGAGGCTTGTCAAGGTGTACCTGCTGTTTGGATTGCAGATGTTGGTCGCCATCAAAAATAACTAACAAGCCAGCAGAATACAGTATATTGCTGTTCTTTTTATGTTGGTTCAGTTCTTCATGTAGTAACAGACATGTCCTCTGGTAGGAATGGACTGTTTCTGACCCCACCAATCATAGCAGCAGTTTAGCAAACCGGAGGAATTTTTGCAATTTTTCTGTCTCGTAGTGACTGATTCAGCCATTGTGACTCCAATTTTTATTTTAAACTATGACCTCATGGTATTCATACTGAATCATCAGTGCAGACACCGGCCTTGAGTCCCATGCCTTGGTTTTTAAGTCCTAAGAGTGGAGTGAAATTTATCAAAGTTGCTTACATTCCAGGCCGGCTTTCACCTAAATTTGTCTCCATCATCATACCTCGCTGAAGGACTGTAATGTCTGCCGTAATGTGGCTCCCGCATGGCTGAAACTTGTGTAGCCGGAGACAAAATGGCTGGAGAAAGAAGTCTTATCCCCCTCTACCAAAGGAACATTGCAGTCCAGAGAACTTTGCCATCTCCAAAAAGACTGACCCACATGCGATTTACAGTCAGCATCAAATGAAACGGGGTGATTAGAAACAGAAAAGAACAAGCAGATTAGATGGCAGGCAGCATTAGCAGTATGAAGGCATTCCAAGGTTTACAGCTGCCTGAAACCCAATCCATCGCTCATCTGACGGCAGAGGAGGAGAAATAAAAGCAGAGGGAGAGAAGGCCAGTGGCTCTTTATCTCATGCCAGCCTTATGCCTTTGATTTTTTATAAACATGGCACACTTAGCTCATCTCCCAAACCATGTGGAACCTGTTAGCTCACTCTTTCATATTAATTCCTCTCCCCACATTTTTTTCTGTTATTTATAAATCTCTCAAATAGTTGGCAAATCCTAGAAGTGTCTTTGTCTAAATACCTCTTTTATCTCAACCCTACTATTTAAGCTTGAAGGGTTTGAATAAAGTTTAGCCTGCTTTGAAGTGGTTAGGGCTATTTCTTCTTTACCTCTGGAAGGGGAAGGGCTAGGACGAGGGTCATGTCTTTGCCACCGAGGCCCCCAGCAGGTGAGACAAGCATTCCCTGAGTGCTTCTATCCTTCTCTTAGACGACATCTGACATGAGCCCTCCAGGGTTTCTCTCTTATGGAGAAAATATGAGTAAGGTTTCCAAACCAACGCCAAGGTGGAGGAGATCAAACCAAACTTTAGTTCAGTGGAATGTGGAGATAATTAACAATGGTGAGAATAAGACTCATAGGCATTTTGTCTATTCAAGGGACAAGTTCAGGCAGCCAGGGACGACCTGTCAAATACGCAGCGTTCCAGCTTTGATGGGATTTTAAATGGTGTTGCCAAATGAAAGTGGTCTGGCAAACAATGATAATTATTACAGATACATTTTCTTTTATAAGTTTCATAATACAAGCATTAGTTATGAGCATTATCTAACATTAGCAATTTTTAGCCTCATTTATGGCCATTTATGAAATAGGTACATCTGTTTCAAATGTTGTTAGACATCACTACTTACATACTGTAACGCATGCTTTATGTTCCAAAGTCAATTTTAGACAGCAGGACCCATGGCAGTGGACTCATAAAGAGGCCTCTTTTAAATATGTTACAGTTTCTTTTTTGTTTCTTTTACTGGTTGCACGTGAGCTAAATGGTGCAAAACTGCCCCCACAGTTTATACTGCTACTCCATTGACTATGTCAAATGACAAATGTCTGCAAACTCTCTGAAAATGGTAATGCTATAAAAAACCCTGATTACATCAGGTGTTTCATTTGCATTTAGTCCGTGTAAAATTACTCTGCAGTAGGTGCTGGTGTTGGCATGA
>JAOXYM010000025.1:6729151-6739415 GCA_028567055.1 Leptatherina wallacei
CCATGATAATGACTTCTAATCTAGTTAAGCAATTTTTTTCTTACAGAAAGACCAGTTTATCATCCACAATGTTTCACACAGAGGATTTGTAACTTAGAGCAACAACTTGGACATAATTACACAAGATAGATTTAAAACTACTCTGAAAAGACTGTTTAGATTAGATTTAGATCTGGTTATTAAACCGTTTACTGCAACTTAACTAGATTAGAAGTCATTATCATGGGTTCATATGTGTCATATTTCTTTGAAACTTCCTTCATTCTGCAATAATATGCCCTCCAGCTGTAGAGATTATCACATATGATAATGAAAAGGCTTGTCCAGTCTTGCTTTGTTCAGTTGTGAAGAACCTCAAGTGTAGTCGTACCTTGTCTGCCAAAAACCAAGAGATTGTTAGCTGTGCACTTATTACATCAAGCTTTACATACTTCAGTTCATTTTATAAATGCATAAGCAAACAATACTTTTTTAAAGATCACATTTTCCTCTGAATAAGAGAAGAATTACCGCAGATTGGCTAAGACTAGTCTAGTCCAGTGGACCTCAAGTACCACTGTCCTGCATGTTTTAGATGCTTTCCTTCTCCAACACACCTGATTCAGATTAATGGTCCTCCTCATTAAGCTTTTAGCAACCCTGTTAATTAGCCATTCATTGTGACCAGGTGTGTTAAAGACCCATTATATAACTTTTCGACCTTAAAACTCTGCTTTTCGGACTCGTTTGATGACACAGTGACATTGACGCGCCGGCGGATTCAGCAAAGTAATGTTAGAAGACATTATCGGAGGAAGAGAGGAAACTAAGGAGAGTTAAAGAAGAGCAAAATATAAGACAAGAGTCGGAAAAATCTCCCAGTTCAAAGGTCCATTCATGCTCCATGCCAATGATGGATACGGAGCATTTCGTCCACTTTCATCCTTTACATGTGTAACTTTTGTCCTTTTTCGGGGCCGTCGCGGATGCATTCTTGATGGAGCAAACAGAGTAGTACCACCGGAAACTGTAGGGGGCAGTGTTGACCGAAAGGGACAAAAAAAGTTTTTAATGGCAGCACAGACCATTGTCGTCTACTGTAATGCCTCCTTTTATGTCTCTGAGAGTGTACATTATCATTATCCTCCGTCACCGTGTTTGTTATTGTCTAAAACTGACGTCAGATCTCAGAGGGGAACTCTGAACTCTGCACTGCCCTCTGGTGGATGAATTGGCTTACAACCATGTTAACATAAGGGACTCACGAATGTATGAAGGCAGTGGCGTTTGGAATGGACGTACCGCCTGATTATGTACGGAAAGGGATCTTAGATGGGCCATAAAGTTGCTCAAGCAACTTTAGCTCGACAGCATTTGCAGTCAATAGGTTTTTGTTCCTTGTGGGACCTTTTAAAACCAAAGTATCTCCAAACAACAGATATGGCTCCTTATTCTCAAGAAAAGTTTTTCTATGATATCATGTTCAACATCTGCCACAGCTTCACTTTCTAAACTCTCTCTGTTCATTTTCACCGCCAAAAATCTCCTAAAGCACAGATGCTCTGCTGTATACATGCTTAGTGGTGCAGCAGTGAAAAAGGTCCTCCTTCAGTTTCCCACTGCACCACATTGGGCCTGTTCTTTAGGCTATTTAAACCATTGTTGTGTATGAGACTAATTCATATGATAACAAAACCAGAAACCAGTTTTCGTTGTTGACGTCACAATTAGTTGCGCAGTGACCAATGTGACAAACATAATTGCAGCCTCAGTCCTGCTGTCTGGGACAAACTTCCAGAAGTAATAAACTAGTCGTCTTATCTCACAAAGTCATGTTTATATGTTTATGCACTGTTATGCCATCCCTTCATTTCAATGTGACCTAAAGGCTTCTCCCTCTGGGAGGGAATTATTAGAGTATGTTGTAGGCCCAAGACCCCTGTGTATATTTTCATTATTTGGCAAACATTAACTTTGTTTCACAGCAGTAGTTAAATTACAGTTATTATGTCCTCAGAATACCTGCAGCTCCAAACTTCTTGGAGCCGTAACGTCATTGATCACAGTCGCCCTGCAGTCAGACCTGCTGATGGAAGAGAGCTCATGGCTTCACTGTCATTTACATGTGACAGAGGAGGGATAGAATAGCTTGTGGGGGAGGATTACCGCTCCACCCAGCATGCTGCTTTGCCCCCACCCCTTAAAAAACATGCATCTTTCCCTCAGAGTTACAGAAAAGCCAGATCTTTGCCTATGATGGTTTAAAATTATGTCATTTTTTCACTGTTTTTCTTCCTGTCTGTTCAGTAAATACTTAAATTCCTGTTCTCCAAACTCTCAGGTTTTATGAGCTTACATTTTTTGACTAGATGGTTTTAAACCAGACCGGGGTCGGTGTGACTTGTTTGTCAGTTCAGAGGATGATCAAACCTATGACGTACTGGTAACATTAGACTGTTATGTTATTTAGACCATGACGATTAAAAAAAGAAATACAAACCTCTCCCAGGCGAGGCACTCCTCCTTGTTTTTTGTCTGAACCTGTTGAGATTTTTGTGCAGTATTAGCAGTTGAGCATTATGGCTGTTTCTTTGTTTTCGGTGCACATTATCCTCTTTATGTAACATACAAATCTGTCAGTCTTTCCATGTATCAGTATCACAGTAACCTGCACCGGTTTCTGATCAAAAATGGACGTGATGAAAAGAAAGAGGGGGAGCTGTGTGTGTGTCAAGTCAGAGTACTTACTCTGAACCCAGCCCACCTTTTGAACATGTTGCTGCTTGGACTGTCTAGTTTCAGATGCAAGCTGCTGACGGAGGGATTTCCAGGGGTGGCAGGAACAGGGCTGCTAATTTTCTCCATTGCCCCCGCTGTTTCTGTTTTTGCACAGAGATTACTCCTGTGTCATTTTTATCTCATGTGTAAGACCTGAGCTTAAGGCAATATTTAACTTGGAAGGGGCTTTCACGCTTAGCACGCACAAACACACGGTGAACAGAGAGCTGCTGACTTCAGCTGACTTCTGATCTGCTCCCGAAGAACGCGACTGAGTTGTTTTTCAGTTTTTTGCTTAACACAGATTTACACACACACACTGTTGATCAGTAGTGTGTGAATAGTATGAATATATATATATATATATATATATATATATATATATATATATATATATATATATATACTAATTATTGCATTTGTCTGACCAAAACTAACTTAAAAGATTCATGTAAAAGTTTTAGTCTGATATTGAATCTCATTAAAAATCAACACACCCTGCTACTAATATGCA
This sequence comes from Leptatherina wallacei, assembly GCA_028567055.1. NCBI lineage: Eukaryota > Metazoa > Chordata > Actinopteri > Atheriniformes > Atherinidae > Leptatherina > Leptatherina wallacei. The sequence continues at coordinate 6,732,423 of JAOXYM010000025.1, forward strand.
GTACTCGGTGGTCAGCTCCTATTATACTCTCAACTCGACTCAAATGGACCTAAGTGCTCTGCATAAGCTCCAATGTCCCATAATTTAGCATGTTGTATTTTTGGTAAAACAGTAAAAGCCTTGGTGTGTATTAACTTTTCAAAACCAGAGGTTCCCCACTTTGGGGACTCCATATTCATCCTGAAAGTTTTTGTTTTAGGCAAGGCTGAAACTTTTTTCATTTATGCTATGTGCCATCTTCATTTATTCTTCACTAAGTGACACATACACTGATACTTTATACATCTTACAAGACTCCAAAAGTCTCTAAATAGACCTTGTGGTTGCAGAGATATGCTCTTTTCATTATGAATATGCAATTTTCAAGCAGAGGCCTAAAAATAATAAGGGTTCCAAAGGCTAGTAGCGCTGAATTCCCAATAAATCTTTTTCTGTATTTTGTCAGATGGTTTAACACATCAGAAATTGTGACTGAGTTGAGTGAAATGAAAAATACTTTATTTATCCCAGAGGGAAGTTTTTTTTTTGCCTTGTTAAGAGAATCAGCAGATCAAGACTCCATAAATTCATGGTTACAAAAACTTTTCCAGATCTGTTGCTTTGATCTGATAAAATCATGATTTTAAAACCACAGCATCATTTAACTAAATCAGTATTAAAGTAGCTTGAAGATGACGTCCTTGCAGTGATTTTGGCTAAACTTGCATACCATCTAATCTGAAGAGAAAGTTAGAAGCAGCTCTTTCCTTCATGTTAATACCTTCTCTTCATGAATATATATTGGGACAAGGATGATGGTTTAATTAAATAGCCAGACGGAACTCTATCAGTAGTGCTGATCGTCTCCCACTCATGTTTTTCCAGACTTACATGAGTGACTCGTGTAGATGGTACACGTTTGGAACACTCCTTGTTGAAGAATAAGAAGGTGAAAAACCCATTAAAGTGTGAAACCATTTTCACACATGAACACCTACGATGTTTATGTGTTTCACAGCAGTGTGTGTCATCTCCTGATGAGAGACACATTCCCACTGCTGGAAGATACACAAAAGTAAATCCTTAGTGATAGAAAATGTAAAGCTGAACCCAATTATTCTGGTCTTATATTTCCTAAATCTGATATTTATGAATACATAGGCATGTGTTGCAGACATCATTGGCGATGAATTACAGCCTTTCGAACACCTTAAATCGTGGCTCTCACCAGATTTCGGAACTTTTCAAACCCCTTTAATGACTTTTGTATTTTTCAAAAAGCACCTAGCAAAAAATGTAGCAGCAACTAACTACCGTCCCATGATCATCAGTGATGGAGAAAACAAGCCAAAAGCACTGACTTTCTTGGTGCGCACCCTTCTGACAACCTCACCAGGCCCATCAATGCCAGCTCCAACGTAAGAAGGCACAGCAACGTCTTTATTTTCTGCAGAAACGGAGGAGAACCAGCCTTCAACCATCGATCATCACCACTCTACAGAGGAGCTGTGAACAGCATCCAAGCAGACTGCATCACTGTTTGGTTTGGAAACTGGATGGAACTGGATTACAAGACCTTTAAATGCATACTGGCACAGTGAAGGTAGCCTAATCATAGAGTTGTCCCATCCCTGAGGCACACTACATTTAGCCTCTGCTATTATCAGTCTTCTCGTTGCTTGTCGTTGTGCACTGTTCTCTCCTTCATCACACCTTCCATGTGCACTGTTTTACTTTGTTTCTATTTTATTTTATATGATTCATTGTTGCACTGTCCATGCACTTTGGTCCATTTAAACATTTTGTTCCTGTGTAGCAATGTAAACTGTGTGGAAAATCAGTCGGTGATGGAGCATTTCTCTCCCTCAGCAGGCTGATTTCAGAGCCGATGTGTATTAGTACGAAAGGTTTTGTTTACATTTCGGGTGTCAGCATGCAGCCAGAAAGGCTTCATTCTTCCAAGAGCTGGAACACCGTATTCCTTAGAAATATTTCCTGATTTGATGTCTGTTTTTAAGGTGGCATTGTCCAACATGTTGATCTAAACTCTTGCATGATATTTGCTACATATTTGTGTAGTTTTCATACTAACGGTAAATGAGCACTGTTTTTCTGAGCTAATCTGAATATGTAGTTTATTAAGTGATTTGAATCAAATCAAATCCTTCCATTTGCCACTGGTTCTGGCCTGGGCAAACCATGAAAAGCTCCACAGGGCAGACGGCATGTTGGAATTGAAATAAAAATGGGATTAGAGTCTGTTTCATCGGGCTCAGCAGGCCTACGTTATCGTTCTCCCTGTAATTCCTGCTGCTTTTCTAATGAAAATCGCCCATGGAAAATATGTAATTCATTCTTGCATAACAGAAACTTTATACGCCTCATGTATTTAGTAATAACAAGGGTTACGTCATTTCTATTGGCCAGAATCTTTTGATAATGATCTCTGGGTTTTAATCAAAGTCTTAAAAGACATGTATTGATTTGTTTTAGTCATTTAATATCTTGACAGCGTAATTAGTTTGATCTAATTCCTGTTTTTATTTTGAGCGTAGCTCAAACCGCCAGTGAAAGTCCTCTGCTGTGCTCAGCTGCGGCTCAGAATGAAAGCCTGCTGACTAGAAATGAGTTACTCAATCTTTTGTTGTTCGCCGCTCTGTTCGCAGCCTCCCATTGAGGTGCAACCAGCGCTGAACCGGCTTTAACATACATTGTTACGTTAAGCTAACAGACAACACTAACTGAAATGCATGCAGGGACGGGAGGGGCTGTTGGAAGTGTTTAGTTGAAGTTGTTGACCAGATAGAGCTTGCATTTTTAGGGACGTGAGAAAACAAATAGGTCAACCCCGGTAGGGAGGAAATCCCCCACACAACACCACAAAGTCAGCTCCAACACACACTCACACTGACTATTATATGTCCATTTTGGTCCTCCTCACCTCGCTGGTCAATCAGGTCTTCGTGTCCTTTGTGTCGAGCCAGATGCACTCATGCCCCTCTGGTTAATGGAGCGCAGTAACGGAGCCCCAGGGGTCCCACAGGCCACCAGTGCTCCTTAATGCTTTTATAACAGGCTAGACTTCTGTTCTCACCTGCTAACTTATTCTTCCTCCCTGACTGACTGGGCTGCATGCAGGTGTTAAAGTGCTCTGCTGTCTAATTAACCCTTTCCTGTTCCGGGGTTGGACCTCCAGCACTCTATTGTAGCTTCACAAAAGAGCCACAGGGGCAATGAGCACGGCTGGTCCACAGTATCAACAACAATCTGAGTGGCTGTAAATTTCTCTACTTCTTAGTCTTTTTTTGCATTCATACAGGGATGCATCCTCTCTGGCTCTTGCTCTGTTTCAGCAGCAGAAAATGTGTACTATGCTAGGTTGTGCTGTGCTATGCCCACAAGGTCACACTCTGGGTTAAATGTGGGGTTCTACAATGATAAACTAGATTACAAAAAAACCTGCTTTTGTCTTGAATCCAGTGCAAAGTATTTCATCAGTCTCATGTCAAACAATTTGCAATATTATCGGCTCCAGCTCTGAATTAATGGAAACACAACACTCGTGTCAATAAGGGTGCTGCACGTAAGAGTATGTGTTAGTGTCACTTTTTCTCTACAGGAACATGCAGTTATTGAGTCTTACATACAGACTGATCCTGATCTGAACCAGGTTAATAATAATGAAAATATTAGACTAGTCTAAAGTTGTTAAAAGTTGTTATAGAGCACCCTCAAGCAGAGAGTAAAAACACTTCGACTTGCATTGAGGAAAAGATTTCAAATCAGTTTATTTTAGCAGTTTTACACATGTTTTGTTTTTTTTTAAAGTAGAAGTAAAGTTGTTTACACTCTACTTCTGTATAACTTTCTAAACTACTGTGATAGACGAGGGAAAGTCTATCAAAAGTAATAGAGAAAAGTAGAGGAGTAAATTGGGGGATCTTCCTCATGCTGCTTGTCCTTGCCAGATATGTGTCATCATACGATTAAAAGTAATATCTGGTGATAAAGCATCGAGTCTGTGATACATGCTGAACATTCCCGCTGATGTCTTATCTGCTCATCTGTCCACAGAAGCGGAAACACAGAGAGAAGGATGAAAGTGACGCAGTCAGCATCTGCAGCTTGGATTTTAAGGTAAAACTGATCATCAGACATCGTGCTAGTGAGTAACACTGAGCTCACATCAGGAAGTTAACTTGTCCTTTTCTCTGGTTAATTGTGGAAGCTTGGATAGAGTTTGTTCACACAATGAAGGGGAAAAAATACATGGAAATAATAATAGTGATATTATTATAGACAGAAAGAAGTCTAAACCTAAAACAGACCAATTGTAGACAACGATGATAAAGAGCATGATCGTGCTCGGTTCATTTCTAATGGTTGATGGGTTTTTTCAAAGCATTACAATAAGGCATCATGCTAACACAGAAACTTTAAAACAATTATGTTGTAATTTTCTTCTACATTTAACTCTAAGGTTTTACCTGTATGCACATCATAATTGAACAAAAAATAGAAAAAAATAATATCACCCAATCCTTAAGAGGTCTTTAAATGAGGTCAGCTGAACAATACATAAGATATTACTCCATGTTATGATTGAACTTTATTTAACTCAATAAAAGTTTTTAAGAAGTTCCGCAATGAAAAATATTTATTGAGAGAAATCACAAATAAATAAGGTCAAAATATTAAAAGATTTCACCAGTTTATTGCTTCATTTAAAACACTTTTTGTATTAAAAATGCTATAAATGTTCATGTGGTAACAAAGCAATATTTAATTGGATAAGCAGTTTTATGTTACTAACAAGTGGCAAAGTGCAGTAAAATAAATAAATCTTTGTACTCATGTGCAAGATGTTATGAAAGAAAAATAGCCCCAAATTTCTACATTTACAATGTAAAAAGTGGCTTTGGCTTCTGTTTCTCCCAAAATCTATTTACACTTTAGAGTTAAAGTCATAAATAAGATATAGATGTGGAATCTCTATCATACTGAATTTCTTACACCAAAAGCAAAAGCATTGTTTTTTTTGTTTAATTTTTCCCATACGAAGCTAAGTTGTAAGCTTTTGTCATTTTGCTGCCATAAAGCAGCATCAGAGAGAGAGAGAGAGAGAGAGAGAGAGAGAGAGACCTTTTAACCACAAACTTCTCACTTGCTTTGAAACACACTGACATTCATTTTAGACATTTCTGGGCCAGTTTCAGGTCCGAAAGCTGTAAACTGTGTCCATGTCACACTCCATCAACTACATAACAAACCATATTGACCATGATTAAGTAACACAAGACATTTCTGCTAGATTAAATAAAGTCAGAGGGCAATAAAGTGGAAGATGCAGCAGATAACGTTGTCTGTCTCTTTTCCTGATTTCCTCTGATAGAGTGTCCGAGCGAGCGAGACACATGACAAGAAAAAACATCGGGCTGAATTTTATTGTTGGAATAAAGCTCAAAAACTCAAGATGATGCAGACTTGACTTTGTTGTTGCTTTTGGTAAAATAAAAAAAGTAACTGATTAGTATGATGAAAACACTACGATTATTTCCTACTCTGGTCTGCATCACAGGAGATTAAAGTTGTTTATTCCTGTAATAAAACTCATTAAACAAATGAATGTAATCAAGACAGTTTACTGCGGTGCTCTGTATCAGACCAAACAGGAAACACACATCACAACAATCCGCCTTATGTTCGTGTTTACACAAACATCAAATAAAATATGGGAGGCCTCAACTAGCCACATCAGTCCTGACACGGGAAGTCAACTTAGCCAAAAGAGCAAAAATTCATTTAAAATGCATCCACACCAGAGGGGAAATCTATTTTCCAGTTGTGCTCCTCTTCATTGTCATTTAAATGGCACTAGAAACCTTTGCAGTGGAAACGTTGCGCTAACTGGATCCTTTATCTGATCCTTTCCATTATCTCGAGCCTTCATGTCTTGTCTTTTATTCAGAGAATACTTTCAAATTAAGACGAAGGCTATCACAGGAAGTCATCTAGATTCAAATCTCTGTTTGTTTTCTGAAGAGCCTGATTGAGCCTCCTGAGTCGCACCAGACCAGTTCTTTAACACATTTTGGCCTCAAGATTTATTTTCAAATGTTGAAAGGGGGGGGGGGGGTCTCTGAAATTGGTCATTAAAACCTCTCATTTCTCAGGTTCTGGAGAAATTAAATACAGAAACTATAAGTCAACTGAGTGGTTAAAACTCTCCTTTTCTATGTGGTAGATTGTGCTTTTATGTTTATCAGCTTTCTTTACTTGTTTTTCTTAAAGACAAGAAAAGGATAAGACAATATACATGCTGCGTCAAGCTCGAAGCATAAAAACACCCACATGTTGAATGAAGCATGATCTGGTTGGAAAATATCCCTCATTTTGTGTCTTAATATCTAAATGAAACACCTCAATGTGTGTAGGAGGATTTTGACATAACTAAATACTCCTTAGCTTCAGGCACATTCTAGTTCCCTAGTGTGGTTCCCTATATGGAAGTGTAGAAGAAGAGCAGCTTTGGGTGTTATCTCACTAAAGTGTTTATGATCACCTCATTGCCTCGCCATTGTGTCTCCATACGCCCACATGAGAAGGATTAGCAAATACGTGTACACCCTCAGCATCTGTAACCAGTTGGATGAGTTGATTTAGCTAAAACAAAACTGACAGTGTAGCTGAGAGTCCGAGGGGCCACTCCTTGATTTCAATCTTTACCGGCATTTATCTGGGAAATCTTTTAAACTTTTTAACTGCTGACTTAAAGAAACAAATTTTCATCAATGACCAGTGGACGGAGCCTGATCGGACAACTGGAGACAGTGAATCAGATCATACGGGTTGGGGATAGTCGATTTTATCTGGAAACAACAATATGAGTCACATTTTCCATTTCCAAACACTTATTGGTGCAGTGGGAATCATTTTTAATGAAATGAAAATGAAATGAAAAATACTTTATTTATCCCTTTTGAGGGAAATTATTGTTGTAGCAGAGTTTTTTTT
>JAOXYM010000025.1:6739515-6750692 GCA_028567055.1 Leptatherina wallacei
CGCAGCCTCCCACTGAACACACTCTGTTGTTTCTTCACTGTGGTGTGTAGAGGATGTGAAGAATTGTCAGTTATTTTAATCAACACAAAACAAGTGTTTAAACTTACTGTCTAACTCAGGTCCAAGATTTTTTAGTAAAATGTGGAGTCAGCATGTTTAAAAGAGACATTTTGTCCCTCATGCAGTTTATACAAGATATTGGAAAGACAGTATCAGCTCATATATGTTGTAGTGCTCCTGCAACGTAAAGTCAGAAGAAAAGGCATAGCTGAAACGTGGGACTCTGCTAATAAGAAGAGAAACAATACAGAAGAAAAACAAAGAAAACAATAAGACCACTTTGAAAAGGAAGAGATGTCATTCTCTACATCCATGGGTCACATTTTTATTTTTATTTTTTTTAAAAAGGAAGTTCAAACAAATCTTGAGTATGTTCTAGTATGCTGCTCATTCTAGACAGATTCTGGTGAAGGCCGAACTCTAAAAGGGAAACAGAAACCCAGAGACTGCATTAACTCGGTGTTGCTCCATCGTTTACTTACGATTAACTCAAAGGGAAGAATATCCGTCTTCAATCCTGGTCAGTTGATGAACCTGGTTTTCTTCTTCCTCTTGCCTTTTTTCTTCCTGATCAGCGGCCATTTTGGACATTATCGCTCCCTAACGAGCAGTTGTTGCAACCGCATCACGTTGTCCAGGTGGTTTGGTCCACTTCAGGAAACTGCAGTGTGAAAGCAACCAAACCAAATGAAGGTGCGACATTTCTTGGCATTCCTCATTCAACCGAACCGAGTCCCCCCCCAACTATCCTGGTGTGAATGCGCCCTCAAACAACGCAGCATCTTATGGGTGCATCTCTCATTGGAACAATGATGTGTTGGTTAACTAAGGACGGATGCTTTATGTGCACACATCTGGATTCTTTTCTTTTTCTTAGTCATTCTGTCGTATTCAAAAGGATCAATTCCATGCAAATAGTTGTGATAAACAACTATTTGATGGCAAAGAAATATTTGTAGGTTTCATAAAGAAAATTTGTTCAAGGCAGATACGCGTTTCCAGCATTCTCCTTTCCTACGTAGAAGTTTGATGGAAAAAGCCTGACTGCATGGAAAATAAGACTTTTCTGATTTATGTGGCCATGTTACCAAACACTGCTACATTTACATGCCTGATCCTGCCCTCAGATCATATTTCCAAGTGTTTTACTGGTAGCCAGAATGAGACATAATGAAGTGAAACCTTGAGAAATGGGATTTACCTGAAAATGCTCAGAATCAAGCAAATTCAACCTGTCCCAACTTTAATTACAGTAGAAAAACACATAAGCTGGAAGTCGGTGTTGAAAAATATAGCTTGGTTATATGTGCCTCACCAAGCTCTCCCCTTTTTTAACAAAGCGCTGTCCTGTCTGATGATGTTTATCAGTGCGTCGGTACGCTCTCTCTGAGGCGTAGGAGGCTTCCCCGTGAGTCTTGGTTACCTCTCCTGTGTTTGCTAGCAACCAGGACTGCAGAGGGTGTGAGCGCTGTCAAAACAAAACCAACCTGAAAATGTTAGTCTGGTTTCAGAAGGAAGGTCTCTGCTTTTTACTGGCTTTTGAGTTGATAAGATCACCGTCTATGTCCTGTATATAACTGATCCTTTGAACATCTTATTATATGTCAGATTAACCCAAAACTGCTGCACACGTCTGTCCATCCTTGTCAGGTTTCCATCTCAGAATGTGACAGAAAAAGGATTATTGGAAGGATGGAAATGTCAAGTTTCATCACAATACATAGACAACGATCGATATCTGATCAACGCTCGATGCTGTCGGATTCGTGATAAGTCAATTGATGTATTGTTTCATCTCTAGTAAACCAAGATGTTCCTTTTCCACCTGATTAATGGAGGGTAGTGTACGAGTGACCTGCCATTTTTCCGTCCTGGTTTTAGAAAAGATTTCCTTGTCCGTCATCATGTTGCCGGCACGGAAACCTCTGAGACTTTAATCAACATTCAACCAAATTCTCATGCAAGACCGTTCCCTCTTCACCATGTTTGTTTGATATTTCCCTCTCAGGATTCCCACTCTCCTGTTTACTCATCCCATCCATTGCGTTCTTATCTGTAGTCACATCTTTGCAGTTACTTATTCACCACCTCCTACCTCACAATTCCTGCGAAAACAGGCTAGATGGTCAGAGACCGGGACGCTTCTGCAGGGTTCTCAAGCGGCGAATCAGCGTGTCTTAGATCTGCAGGAAAATCAGGCATTAAAGGGATTTGCTGCGAGAGTCTGGGAAAACTGAAGGATTCAGCAGCTAAATTAGTTTTCTACTTTACCTCAGTTGTAGCCTGGGAAACAACATTTACCATTTCTTCTTGATTTGGTTGCATTTAGAACCTAAAAACTCTGTAGAAATTAGGAAATGCTTTGCAAAACATGGTGCTGATAGGGGTTTTTATATGAATGATAATCTTATAATCTTAATGATAAACTTATAATACATCTGTTTTGGATACTTTACTGATGGTCTTTCTAGATTTGAAAGCTAAAATGTCTGTCTCTTGCTCCATCAGCAGAGGGCAGCAGCACCTCCACTGTTTCCTCCTGCTTCACCTCACTTTACACTCAGCAGCGCTTCCCTCTGTAAAGCCTTCCTCAGGGCTGTAATTAGGCTCTGTAAGCACCCTGCAGTCACTGCTGCTGAAATATAGCTGAGTTAACCTCCTTCACCCCTCTGGGCCTCGTCTGTCCCTGGCACGACATGGGTTATACGGCGGTGAAGATCCACTTCTCGTCGTGTTACTCACTCTACGCCAGCACTCAGCATCAGACTGAACGTGTCTGTGTGCTCCGGGGGGCGTAAATCACTGCCGAGCTCCAGCTGCAGCTTCGTGCGATGAGGGACGAAGGGGGGCAGGCAGGTCTAGCCACGTTATGTTTAGTTTTTATAGCGGCGGGGCCAGACGTACAGCTGATTCAGCCCCGAGGTCTCCCCATACAGTGTGAGTAACGGCGGGACTACACACAGCGTCTTCTTCAGTCCCTCAGACTACACACAGACATATTTATCCTTTACTAGACCCTCTCTGACTCCTCACTCTGCATACTTTTTCACTCCGCTGTCCCACTTCTTACACAAACTCACACCGTTATCACTTTTAGTTTTAGGGAAAAGTGCCAAAAAAACCCACTTGAGTCATGATCCCACCCCGTTGTGTTTTGAGGGCTTACGGCTGTTACTGTCCAGACTCAGGTTCCTGTAGGTCTGCAAACAAACGACGGCTCCAACAGGCCAAAGAACGAGGCGTTAACATCCATACGCCTCGATCAGCATCTGTGTTTAGTCACCGTAGACGTGCACACGTGTGCAGCAGCAGCAGGAAGCCTGCGTCTCATTTGCCACCTCCATGTTGACCCAGGAGGACGAGGCATAGCTCCGAACAGCCATGTCCATTTGCCAGAAACACACATTTTAACACCCCGCCTTGCAGCACCTCCACATCAGGTTAACACTTCAGTCTTTATTGTGCATTTGGGCAGCAGCTGTTTGGATAGGCTTCAGGTGTGCTTGTCCTTTAGCCATGTGTGCATTTTTTTTATTCTTTTTTCTCCTTTGGAGCACGAAAAAGAACAAACACTTTGATTTTCTCCTTCAGTTCAGCTTATTGTCTTTACTGAAACTGCTAAATATATCAGTCTCAGCCTTCTATTGGACCAATCAACATATGTGCACCCCCATCCAGTGGTACTCAATACACAGGTTTCAGTTTAAACATCTGGCTGAGTATCCCACAATGCCCCTGCTATTGATATTCTAATGGCTAACCTTCCCCCCGTCAGCTGATGACTTTTATGAGCTCGGTTCCAATCAAAGAGCAAAATGCTTTGATTAACTAGCTAATAATTCATAATTGGCCTTTGATCATTGAGTCATTAAAATGAAATCTTTTTGGTAACTTGAATCTAGACTAAACAAGTTTCCGATCAGAAACTTTAAAGCATAAAGAAAACATGCTCAGTAATAAATGTGCTCACAAAGACCCACATCTGTCTCTTTTGCCAGGTTGGAATAATTTTATTTCACAAGTGTAGCTGTCTTGAACTAAAAGGTCAATATCTAAAGGTCTCTGCTCTGATAGGTGTAGAAGCTCCACACATTATATAACTGGATTAGTTTATGTATGTAGGTAGATATTTATAGAGAACTATAGAACGGCCTGCATATTATCTTGCTTTTGTATATATTTCTGTGTAAACTGTCGATTACTCTGTTAATGGTTTGTTTAGATTTGTCGGGAAATGCAAGAAAGTGTCATTTTTTGATTTAAAGTAAAAAAATCCAACATTATTCAGCTGACTTTAATGAGTTACATTTGGAGAAGCTGGACTGAAAGTACAGTTTTTGTTCAAAGGATCATATTCAAGCTCATTTTTCAAGTTTTCCAGTAATTTTGCATCTTATTTTCTAGTAATAAAGTCTGAATCTGAAAAATGATTCCAATAATGTTTGCACGTAATAATGAAATGCATTCATATAAATTTGTTTATAAATTTTATGTATCATATGACAAGCAGCTCCACTTTGCCCGTATTTACTGTTTATTCCGACCACACTTAGCAGTAAAATCTGCTCGTGATCTTAAAAATTCTCACTACTGTTGTCACTAATGAGTGGCTGGATCAACAGAGGCTGCGGGCAGCTTCTCCTGACTTCCAACAACCCGATCTTTCCTCATCTGCAACCAGTAGAGCTGAGCTAGAGCCGGGCTCCTCCCCCCCCCCCACACACACACACACACACAGCCTGGACTCCTAAATATAAAAGGCTCCCTCCCTCAGTCTGTCTCAGACCAAAGTTTAGTAAGTGTGTGTCAGGGCCGTTTTCAGAGAGCCCTGTCCCGAAAGGGAAGACGATAGATAAGGGAGGGTTTATTTATTTATTCAGATATTTTTCCAGCTCTTAATCAACTTCTGGTTTTTCTTCTGGTTTTTCTTCTCGTGTGGATTACTTGGAGCTAACTTGCCAGGATTAAAAGGATACTGTGTTTTTACTGAAAGCTATGGTGGCTTACGATGAACTGGGTAGCTTGGTGCCTATCAAACGGACTTTGCAAGTGATAGACAACCAGAACCAAGCCAACAAAGAGTCAGAGGTGAGACATGAAAAAACATACATTAATGGTTAATTTAGCCGTCTCTTAGTAAATGTTTGACTGGAACTCCCTCCAGTGTAGTCATATCTTTGTTTCACGTGTCAGATTGTGAGTGAATCAGCACCTCACCCCGGTTTTATCACACTTGAGGACACAGTGTTTCAGAGACTTTGATCTTTGTGCCTGGACATTAAAAGTTTGACTTGTAAAAAAATAAGCAGCTTTTTTTTTTTAATTTTGCGTATTCCCATTCTTTTTCTTAAACATGCATCCCAGCAGGCGGCTCAGCCTCAGTGGGATATAGAGCAATGGGGACAGTCTGCATACTCAAAAGACCTCAAACAGAGAAACAGCGGGGGGGTCTAACCCCTGCATCCAGAAGTAATTCTTAGCTTTTTTTCTACCTTTTTTTGACAATTGAAGGTAAAGCATGTTATCTCTGCAGGAAATCTAGCTCTGCAACCTGAAAGCAACCCCCACCCATTTTACAGGAACACACAGGTGGTGAAACCCTGGTCTTCCCTTAAAACCCGTTTCACTGACTGTAAACCGCTTTGCAGAGGGGAAGTTCAACAATTCATGAAGTGAATCTTTTACTGGAACAGTCTAGTTGCACACTGGGTTTCATGATGTCTCCAGCTCCTTGAATTGTGTCATTACTTCTGCTTTCCTGAAGTAATCACAGGGACACATTTGGGGTTTTACATCATTACACACAAAAGGAAGACACCTTTTGGAAAGCTTTGAGCAAAGAAAGGCTTATGAGGTTGTTATCTTTCGTTTAAAGAGGGGTGCGTGAACCCTTTGTCTGACTGGAGTGTCATTCTCCCACTGATAGTTAATCTGTGTGGCTTCCGGATCCAGTCTGACTCCCTAAAACTCCAGAGTGAGACCGACAGGAATAGCAACTTCTCTCTGCCTATCTGCACTGTTTCACTTTACAGCTGATAAACAAAGAGCAGGACTAGTGACCCTTTGTTATTCTGGGGCCGCTCCCCAGAGCACAGGAAGGGCATAATGGCCTGTGTGCTTTTCCAATATTTACTCTAGGAACCCCCCCCCTAGCCCTCCATCACTGTTTTTTTACAGTTTTTTTTTTTTGGTTTAGTTTTTTTGGTATCCATTTTATTTTTTTTAAATATCTTTTGTTAGACAAAAGAAATCTGTAATCAGATGTAGACCACAGTCAAAGCAGTTGACACATGGCGTCTCTCTGCTGGCCCCCACCATTAGAGGGCTCTCTGAGTCCTCGAGACTGTCTGTGAAGATCCCGACCGCAGCGGCCACGGGAATCAACCACAGCCGTATCTGTTCCACAGCTGTGTCTGCAGCGCCCGGAGTCTCAATGGCTGCACTGTTTCCCACATTCGCTGAGCCAGGGTGAAAAATCCCACTTGGCCTGAGTCAGGAGAAACGGCGCAGCAGCGCTGAGATAAAAATCCTGATTGCACCTGTGGTTTTCCCATACTCTCTGCACATCTTCAGCTCTTTGATTCCTTCAGCCTGTTGATGTTGGAGCAGAGCCGAGCAGCTTTTTTCTCTCAGCTTTAGGGCTGGGTGAGGAGGTGGAGGCTGGAGGTGTGGAGGAAAAGGAAGGGGGGGGTCACCTGGCCCAGATGTAGCGCTGCTCTCACGCGAGGCTTGTTGAAGAGCCTGTCTCAACTCGCAGCCATTAAACTCAACTCTGCACCCCCCCCCCCGCAACGCTGCACTGTGTAAACACTCCAGATAGAGTAGCTCCACTGTGTTTGCAACTGCTGCTTGTTCTCGTGAACCCCCCCCTCAGCGGTGGTCTGCTTTGCTGACACACTGCTACCCTGTCCCTTACTGGGGAGAACTGGCCCAATCAGGAAGCATTTATCTGGCTTTGATTGATGTGACAGATCCACTCTGGAGTGGAGATGTAGCTGTTGGGCTCAGATAGGAGAGCGTGCACGGGGAGGGGCATTGAACAGCTGAGAGCCACGGTCCTAAGCATTCCTGGCATTCTTCCAGACCCCCTTCCCCACCAGATCAGCAGTCAGAGAGGGTCTTTGTGCTCAGTGGGCTGGCTCAGATCAAGACTCTTCACATGATGGAGCCAACAGCTGCTGGAGCTGCTTCCTCCACAGTATCTGTGTCCACTGGTCCGCCAGTCTGTCTGGCTGCAGCTCCACCTCGGCTCCAGCTACTTCTCGCTGGGAGTGGAGTACATTATGAAGATTTATGGCTCGGCTTGATGTGTTTTGTCACTAGGGAGTGCCTGGACTTACAGAGGTCGTACACTTAGTTTTTACAGATTGATTCATTCTGACTCGCTGTAAAACATTCTCCTTTGTTTCCGTCTCTTTCAGGAACCCAGCAACAAGCGTGTCCGTCCTCTCGGCAGGGTGACGTCGCTAGCAAACCTCATCTCTCCGGTTAAGAATGGGGCCGTCCGGCGCTTTGGCCAAACCATCCAGGTAAGCTCTCCGGGCTTCCTACAAGACGACAAGCACCGAGCCGAGGGATGTTTGGGGAAAAAGTGTCTGACGTGTTCTTTCCCGCGTGCAGGCGTCCTTCCGGGGTGATGCCAAGTCGCCGGGCGTGCCCCAGAAGCCTTGCAGCAAGGCAGCAGCCCCAACACCGCCTAAAAGGAGGAACAGCACCCTGTGGTCGGAGACGTTAGACATCCACCAGAAGGGAACTTTCTCCACCAAAGAGATCAAGCGGCAAGAGGTGAGATTCACAAGTTCATTCAGTATTTGTGTCAAAGCGATTTTAAACTGGGCTAACAGCCATCCAGGGCTCGTTCCCTCGTCTATGTAAACTCACATAAACCTGACGAGCATGTGTGCATGTGTTGGACGGCTCAGCCAACTGTCTCGATCGTTCATCTTTGAGCGCTTTAGAGCAGGCCAAAGGTCTCAGAGTCGACCTCAGTCTTTCGGTTCCTCTGCAGTTTTAGATTAAACCAAACAGCGAATGCTTGCAATGACTTTTAATGACAAACATGATGCGTTTTTCTAAAAAAAAACTTCTTTCTGTTCCTCAGGCCATATTTGAGCTGTCTCGCGGAGAGCAGGACCTGATTGAGGACCTGCAGCTTGCACGCAAGGTTTGTACTTTTTAAAAGCAGAGGGGAGTACGTCTAAAAGCAAACAGATTAAATCAAAGTCTGGCAGGGTTTCCACGCAGCCCGGCCAATAGCTATAAAAAGACAGGAATTGTTCCTCTCTGTCTTGCTTTCGTACCCCTGAAGCTCTCCATTTGCAGCCAACCGCCACTCTCGGCCTGCTTGGACGTTATTTGACCGTTTGGGTTTTCGCTCTCCTCCGCAGGCGTACCAGGACCCGATGCTGAAGCTCTCCATCATGTCCGAGGAGGAGCTCACTCACATCTTCGGCAACCTGGATGCATACATCCCTCTGCACGAAGACCTGCTGGCCCAGCTCTCCAAAGCCACAGGATCAGACGGGACTGTGGGCCAGATAGGACAGATTGTTGTAAGCTGGGTAAGTGTCCTTTAAGAGCCACAGAGGACTGGGATTCTTTTGAAAACTAATGTGTATGAATAGAGAGAACAACAGGTTAAAGTATCTTTACTTCTCCGGCAGCTGCCCAGGCTTAACGCCTACAAAGACTACTGCAGCAACCAGCTGGCGGCCAAGGCTTTGCTGGACCAGAAGAAGCAGGACCGGCGGGTGCAGGACTTCCTGCAGCGTTGCCTGGAGTCGCCCTTCAGCCGCAAGCTGGACCTGTGGAGTTTCTTGGACATCCCGCGGTCTCGGCTGGTCAAGTACCCGCTGCTGCTGAAAGAGATCCTCAGACACACCCCGCCGGAGCACCCGGACGCCGGCAGCTTGGAGGAAGCAGTGAGTACAGAACATAGACCGCATCGTTTAACTGGTCTGCTGCTGTAGCGCGTCGCTTGAATGCTAATCGTCACGCTTTGTGTTCAGATCACAATCATCCAAGGAGTTCTGTCAGACATCAACATGAAGAAGGGAGAGTCTGAGTGCCAGTACTACATCGAGAAGCTGGAGTATCTTGACGACAGGCAGAAGGACCCTCGATTCGAGCAGTGCAAGAGCCTGCTGTGCCACGGGGAGCTGCGGAACAAGAGCGGCACGGTGAGCAAACGCTTCCTTTTCATCAGTTCACGCCTTGAACGAGGCCAAACCTCTTCCTCTGAACTCTTTTGGTGGTCGGGTCAGATGTCGGAGCTTCTGGTTTTAACGATCCTTCCTGTCTTCTTTTTATTGCTTGCAGAAGCTGCACGTGTTCCTGTTCACCGAGCTGCTGGTGCTGACCCGCCCAGTCACCAGAAACGAGCGCCAGTGTTTCCAAGTTTACCGCCAGCCCATCCCAGTGCAGGATCTGGTGTTGGAGGACCTGCAGGATGGAGACGTCCGGATGGGCGGCTCCTTCAGAGGAGCCTTCAGCAACGCAGACAAAGGTGAGGCTGGTGGCGCTGCCTATCTGCCTGGGATTGTTCCATTTTTTAAATTATTTTCCTCTTATCTAATTCCCTTTCCTTCTTCGCCCGCAGCTAAGAACATTTTCCGCGTGCGTTCCCAAGACCCGAGTCAGGCGCAGTCCCACACGCTGCAGGTCAACGACGTCTTCCACAAGCAGCAGTGGCTCAACTGCCTCCGCAGCGCCATTTCCGTCCACCGGCCTCTCAACGAGCCCTCCACCCCGAGCCCCCCCGCCAGCGACGCCTGCCACAAGCGCCGCCCCTCCTCCGCCTCCGCCATCATCCACCTGGAGGAACCGGACGAGAACTGCCCACAGCCGACTTCCCAGTCCGCCCCCAGCTCACCGTGCAACAGCACGACCCCCAGCCCCACCTCATCGTCCCCTTCATCGTCGTTGTCGTTGCCACTTTTCACCCCCACGTCACATAAAACAAAAAAGGACAAGAAGTCTCTGTATTCTTTAGGGAAGAGAAAAGAGACGATGGTGTGAAGGGAAATCTGGAGCAAACGAACTCCTGAGCGGACTTTAAAAAAAAAAAAGAGGGATTGTACATGAAAACAACCCAGAAACATGTGGGACTTGTATTTATGTGTGTCTGCGTGCGTGCGAATTATTACAACAGTGTTCTGTATTACTGTCCTCTTCGGCAGCTATCCACCTAAAACCCTCCTCCCCAGCGCGTCCCCACAGAGACACAGCAGCCTGGACCACTTCCACCAGGGACACATCCTGTTTACTATTAATTTGATATTTAAACTTTTTTTTTTTTTTTAGACCTTTATTGGGGGGGCTAATGAAAGTTTTACATTTTTATATTCAAACATTTTATTGTATTTTTTAAGTATAAAGCAGCACTGTTTAAGCTTTTAGGGCAAGTTTCTTTTTTTTCTTCTTCTAATTCATTTTAGTTGTGTTTAGGTGAGGGGGGGGGAATGACCCCACCCCCCCTGTCCCTCCCCGCCCAGAGGCTGAGATGTACCACACAAAGCTATAAACCAATCAGAGGACATGTCTTATTTCCATACATTCCTTACATGACAGTTAATGGACCTGGACACTGTTGTATTCACTGCTACGGCATTAATTTAAAACTCTGAACCGATGAGAATTCGTTCTCACCGAAAACTATTCAGCAGATGTTGAAACCATATCAGAAGACATAAGTTTTGTTTTTAAGACAAAATTTAAAACTGAGCCATGTTGGTTTTATTCTTTTTCTTTTTTTTTTTTTTTTCTTTTTTTTTTTTAAAAGCCTACTTTTCAGAATGAAATGGATCACTTTTCAGTGTAGCATCTTGCATGGAGCTTAAGTTGTGGACACTGCTCGCACCAGTAGAGGCAGCGTGATGTATGCATCTGTCCTCTGGGACAGGACAGTGGAAACGTGTGAAGGACTGGTTTTTACCAAGAGAATGTCGAAGAACGATGAAGAGAAGAGAGATGATGAGAAAGGATGAGAAAGAAGATTGATAGGGTGAGATTCATCGGCTGGTCAGGCTGATGTCTCACTCGTGGGTTAAAGATGTTAAAATGTTGAAACTGAAGGAAAAAGTAAGTAAGGGAAGGTAGAAGATGATGGTTTCTGTATG